>CAUYRT010075723.1:0-59445 GCA_963574885.1 Lepilemur ruficaudatus
AGGATGTTACTATTAAAACTACTTTTACTATTTTCTGTTAACTTAGGTGCAAGAAAGAAGGAAGGAAGGAAGGAAGGAAGGAAGGAAGGAAGGAAGGAAGGAAGGAAGGAAGGAAGGAAAACAAAGAAAAAGAAAGAAAGAAAAGGTGTATGCCCTTTTCTCAACAGTTATCCTTGTCCAGGGAGGCTCAAAGAGGCGAAAATAAAGGAGATCACTTCTAAATGCTGTTGGCACAATGAAGAGCCCCGTTCTCTCAGAGCAGAGTGGCACAGTACTGAATCACTGGGTGTCAGCCTGATACCTTCTCTGAATGAAGTCATGCTTCTATTTTCTTTACAAAAGATGTAGTAATCCAATCTGTAGCACATGCCTTTGTAGCTGCTAAGGCTAGTGGGTAGCAGAAAAGAGCAAACCTGTCACACTAAGTACATTATGACTCTCCACAGAGTTTATTCATCTCTTTCCTTCTTGGAAGAGCCCTAGTAAATGGAGCATTGGGAAGATACAGTGAATCCATTGATCCTACCTAGTGCATTTATCTTTGCAGAATTTGAAAAACTCCAGCAGCTAAAATTGGCTGAAGCCAACTTAAAGAAACTATGTGTTCAGTGCATCACTTTTAGAAAACAAAAATACCTGGGTTTCTTCAGATGTTTGATGACATGTTCCATCTAAGATGCTGTTGCAGAAGAGGTTATCTCTGCTTCTGATTCCTCCCCATTCCATGTTAGCCTCTCACACTTTCTCCCTCTGCTAGATTTAAACCCATTTTTCCTTTAATAAATATTGAGCACCTATTCTGAGCCAAGAGTTTTAGAGACCAATAGGGTAGTTCAGGACTTTCCCCTCACAGGGACAGTATGGCAGCAGACATCCCAGCCTCTCACCTTCCTAGGATCATGTCCAGTGAGAAGGAGTGGAAGTGCCTATGTAAGTCCTGAGGTTTACTCTGATCAGCTCAGCCTGGTCACATGTACTCTCCTGCATCAAGCACTGTGTCTGGGAGGAGAGGGGAGGTAGATGAGGTGCTTTGATTGACAGAAGCTAAGTTGTGTTAGTTGTTTATTACTGCATGACAAGTTACCCTGAAGCTTTTAAAGCAACAAGACTTTATTACTTTTCAATGTCTATAGATCAGGAATCTGGGTATGGCTTAGCTGATTTCAAGTCTTTGATGATGATGCAGTCGAGCTGTTGGCCAGCATTGTAGTCATGTATGAAGGCTCAACTAGGGGAAGGTGGGATTCACTTCCAAGTGCACCCACGTGGCTGTTGTGAGCTTCTGCTTCTCACCTCATAGACCTCTGCATATGGCTGCCTCTGGACGTGGGAGCTGGCTTCCCCTAAGGTGAATGATTCAAATGAGAGGGCCGAATTTGGAAACCACAGTCTTTTTGTACCCTAATTTCAGAAGTGACAGCCCATCATGTTGTAGTTTTCTTTTCTTTAGAAGCAAGTCAATAAGTGCAGCCCATGCTCAAGGGGAGGAGATTATACAAGGTGAGACTAGTTGGAGGTGGGGGATCTTTGGGGACCATCTTAGAGGCTGACTACCACATATACCAGGAGCTGCACCAGGGATAGAGCACCATCCAAAACACATGAACTGGGAATGTGTGCAGGACAGCTCTCTGAATAAAAATTGGAAGTTGTTCTTGGAACAAAGGGGATGTATGCTTGGAAGGCAAATCACAGTGGCGAATTCTCTATGGATGGATATTTGGGGCCACCCCAGAGGTTCTTTGGAGCTAGTGATGTACAAGATATGGGCCAATACTGAGAAAAATTAAAGCAGTGATTCACCTGCCACTGCCACAGAGGTCCCATTGTTTTATAGACAACCTCACCACCAAAGGCAAGGGCCCAAATTGGGACCTTCTGATGAGCCTTTAGGGACTCTAAATCCAAGAAGGCGACTTGGTGGAAACATATACATGATGTAAGTTATCTAATACCAAGCAACAAACCACCTCAAAACTTAATGGCTTTCTTTTAAAAAGCCATTTATTCTGCTCACAGTGGTGGTTTTTCTGGTCTGGCCTCCCCAGCTTATCTCTGGTGGACTTGCCTATGTATCTTCAGTCAACGGGAAGGTCAGCTGATGACTGGAGCATCAAAGAAATAAGATAGATGGGAAAGACACTTCCAGGAATATTCTGGACTTTCCTACAGTAAGACTCTTCAATCTCAACATAGAAAGATAGGATACCAGAGTCTGGGCTTGTCAACTGGATGACCAGAGCCAACTTGAGAACTGATGGTATAAGCACTTCGAACTTCTCAGACCCTCAGATCTTTTTCCGTTATACTTTTCCTAACCTCACCTGCAAGCTGAGATGTTGGTGAAATAAGGAAGGAATGCAAAGCAAGATAAATGGAAACTAAACCTGGGACATCCAATCCAGTACCACCTATCAATATCTGGTTCTAAATGACCCAGAAGCCAAATACCTCAGGTCCTATATCTTTGCCTATTTTGATGTGAGACTACCTTGACCCACACAGAACTCTGCTGCTCACCACTTCCTAGACGAGCAATGCTGGTTCCAAAAGTGAATCCTGATCTTCAAAAACAATAAAGGGTAGAGCTCTAGAGATCTTGCCCAATAGTGAATCACACTACATCCACTATGGATTTGTGAGAATTTTGTTTTGTTTTGTTTTGTTTTTGTCCTATAAATGCTAGTTTCCCTGGCATATGGCCGGCCCAAATTAGGGCAGATGTCAGGGTGAGATTTAAATGGTATTTGGGCAAGAGAAGCAAGAACATTTAGTTCTGTTTCCAACCAGTGATGACTCCTCACAAGGTCCAAGAGGGAAATAAATGCATATAGGACAATGGCTAGCAAATGAAAAGTTTACTATGATTTGAAGACTTGGCTGTATATTCCAACATGCAATCCTAATCCTAAAGTGGGTTGGATTGCATAGAGAATTTCCAGGTATCATGCGGGTTGTATTAGTTATCTATTATCTATTCGTTACCCCAAAACACAGCAGCTTAAAACAACACATATTATCTCACATTTTCTGTGGGTCAAGAGTGTGGACACAGCATAGCTGGGTTCTCTGCTTCAGAGTTTCTCATAAGCTATAATCAAGGTATTGGCTGGGGCCGTGGTCTCATCCAAAGGTTCAACTAGGGGAGAATCTACTTCTAACTCACTCACATGGTTGTTGCCAGGATTCAGTTCCTTGTGAGCTGTTGGACTGGGGGCCTCAGCTCGTCACTGGCTCTTGGCAGGAGGCTGCCCTCAGTTCGTTGCCATGTGTTTTTTCCAAAATGGAAGCTCATTTCCTCAAAGTATGCAAGCTAAGAAGGCAATAGAATGAGAATGCCAGTAAGATGCATGTTCCATTCTTCTCTAACCTTAGAAGTGACATGATACCCTTTTTGCTGTATTTTATTCATTATAAGCAAGTCACTAGGTCCAACCCACACTCAACGGGAAGGAATTACACAAGGGCATAAACAGGTAAGGCAGAGACTATTGGGAGCCACGTCAGAAGCTGTCTACCAGATAACATGAACTGGAGTAGTGCAGGGTGGTGTCTTAGCTCTGTGTCCAGTTAAGGTGCTCAATCTTGACCAGGCAGATCAAGATTTTCAAGATCAATCACCTTTTCCTTAGAGGTGAAGTGGAGCTGAGGACAGGGGACTGTGATTATCCCTTCTCTGACTGAGCATTTCTGAGCTGGTGTGGGCCATCAGACTAACACAATTAATCCAGATGAAAAAGATTTTTTGGATCTAAAGATTTGTGCCCCTCATGAACAGAACAGAAATGAGTATTCCCTTAAGCCCACAAGACTTAAGGGCCCCTGGTCTCAAAAGAGGAATTTCCTTGAACCCTAAAACACGAGCAGCATTAGATTCACATCTCTGCCCTAGTCAAATACCAGAAAGTCAAAAGGGAACTTCAGTTGAGGAGCCCCTGAGGGTGTTTGATACCAAGATCATCCTTGGGAAATCTTACTAGTTATGAGTAGACAGAACCCAGCAAAGGACTTAATAGGGGAAGTGGGTGAGCAAAGAGGAAATATGTGAAAATTATGTTAAGTGGGAAGAAACACTGATTGAGGGGAAGAACAAACAGAAAACACCTCCAAATCTTATCCTCTGTCACCACATGGCTCAAGCCTGGGCTTGAGGGTGATTTGCTCGTTATTCTTATACGATAAGGGCTGAACCTGTGCCAGGTAGCCCATGCCTTCAGAGAGAAATCATGAGACACAGAAGGTATATTTCATTCATTCATGCAACAAATCTCTGTTCGGGACCAATGACTGTTGCAGATGGGAAACAAAGTATGGGTCCATTTCTCAGGTAGTGGATGTTCTAGGAGGAATGCAAATTAAATACAGTGAATGACATGATTGCAGATAGCAATACATAGTATGTAGAAAACAAAGCAGGGTGTGGCATAGAGACTGGCAGAGGTTGTCATGAATGAGTGGGTTGTCAACTATTTAACCCAAATGATCAAGGAAGGACTCCTTGATGAGGTGATAGTTCGAGCCAGAGAAAAGTATTCCAGACTGAGAGAACAGCAAGGGTCAGAACCTGAGGCTAGGCCTGTTGAGGAACAAAAAGAACCATGTGGCTGAAGAGTAGTAAGCATTGGGATAAGTGGTAGAAGATTCCATCCAAAAAGGAAGTCAGGGACATGATCATGCAGGCATCTGTAGACCTTAATGAGGAGGCTGACTTTGTTCTAAGCTTAGTGAGAATCCCTTGGAGACTGTATTCGTTTCCTATTGCTGCTGTAACAAATTCCCCCACATTGCATGGTTTGAAGCAACATAGAGTTATTACCTTATAGTTTTGAGGTCAGAAGTCCAATATCCATCTCACTGGACTAAAAGCAAGGTGTCAGCCGAGCTGGTTCCTTCTGGAGGCTCTGGGGGAGAACTGATTTCCTTTCCCTTCCCAACTTCTTGAGGCTGCTGCCTTCCTTGGCTCAGGGCCCTTCCATCTTCAAAGTGCATCCCTGTAACCTCTGCGCACACTGTTATATCTTCTTTTCTGTCTGTGACCCTCCTGCATCCCTTGTGGTTATGTTGGGCCCACTGAGATAATCCAGGATCATCTCCCCATCTCAAATCCTTAACACGTCCACGAAGTCCCTTTTGCCATGTGAGGTAACATAGTCACAGGTCTTAAGGATTAGGATGTGGGCATATTTGGAGGGCCTTTATTCTGCCTCCCCGCAGAGACTTTAAACAAAAGATGGCCATAATCTGATTTGTATTAGAGAAGGTAGTTTGTAAGGTAAGAGGGAGGGCAGGGAGAGCAACGAGGGCCATCACAATAGTACAGGGAGAGCAGTACTGCGGGTCACCTTGACCACGGCCATCCTTACAGAGACGAGAGGAAAATGCCACAGAGGAGGCTGGTGACTAGTTTGGACTCACCCAGCCAAGCTGGTTCGACTGACTCCCAGCCAAATGCTCTTTCAACCATCCCAGCTTCAGTCTGTTTCTAGAGACTGCCGGGGCCTGGGTGGCTTTTCTGAAGGGAAGCGTCCTGGCCTGAAGGGAAGGAAAAGTGGGCAAAGACGAGGGCTTCAGTCGTGGTGAGGAAACCTAGTGTAGGATGCTGAATAATGGCCACCCAAAAATATCAAGTCCTAACCCTGGAATTTGTAAATGTCATCTCATTCAGAAAAAAGAGTCTTTGCAGAAGTAATTAAATTGAGGATCTTTAGATGAAGAGACTACCCTGCATTATCTGGGGTGGGGGGAGCCTAAATGTCATCACAGTGTCCTTGTAAGGGAGAGACACAGACACAGAGAACACAAGGCAATGAGAAGATGAAGCAGAGAGAGGGATGAGGCCACCAGCCAGGGGATGCAGCAGCCCCTGGAAGCTGGAAGAGGTGAAGAATGCAACCCCCATCCCCCAGAGCCTCCAGAGAGAGAAGAGCCCTGCCAACACCTCGATCGCAGACTTCTGGCCTCAAGAACTGTGAGATAACACGTCTGTTGTTTAAGGCTACCCAGTTAGTGGTGACTTGTTACAGCAGCCTTAGGAGACTAATACACCTGGTGTGGGTCAGATCACGGCCCAGAGTCTGAGCCAATTGCTGTTAAGTTGATCGAGCTGGGATTCTGAAACCAAGCCCCACAATACTAGGGTGCCACCAAGCAAGTGCAGTCAGGGATGGACCCTCACTCCCAGTTGTCCCAGGAAACAAGATGAAAAGAAACCAAGGAAGCCACTCTGACAGCCAGAGGACGTTGGTGCCTCTAAAGCCCCTCCCCACCAGCAGAAGCAACCCACCCTGTCTCTGTGGGTTGGGGGGGCAGCTCTCCTGCAGGGCCCCTGAACATAGCCGTTGCTCTGTATGGTTCAGGCCCGGGGACAGCTCGCCTCCCACTCGAAATACACCCACCTGGGGTTGGCTCAGACTCCTTCTTGTCTGATGCTGCAGAGAGTGGTGGAAAGCTACAAAGAATGGACAAAACACACAGACCATCTGTTCATCTTCTGTGTTTTCTGAATTTATTTTCAAATGTTAAGCATTTGATAGCAGTCGTCAGGCATCATCTCAAAACCTACCATTTGGGTAAAGACGTTCTTTTAAAAAATCTCCGAGAATCGCTCATAGATCAGTGAGTCTCCAGGTTTTGGAATGGGGGGCGGGTGAGTTGTATTTTGAAACATCTTCAAATATTATCATATAATTTTATAATTGGAAAAGGAAAATAAGATGTCTTGTTTCTATAATACAGACTTCAGGAAGGAAAGCTTGACAAAATCTTGCTAGAAGAGCTGTGTAGAAAATGGAGGAATTGTCTTGGGCGACCTGGAGCTAAGGGACCGGCTGAGGGGTTTCTTGTGACTAAAATACAAAGAACGTCCGGGACTGCTCCCCGGGGCTCGGGTGGGTCCCAGCAGGGGAGAAGTGGGACATGTCCAATCAGACGGTTCTGCGAGGTGCGCTGGCAAACTTTCAGGTAACTGACGCTGTCAGACAGTGTGTTTCGTGCATAGATTGTCTGTTATCTGCCCATCTACATCCCTGTATTGTAACCCGGTAGATTATTGTCACAGCAGAGCAGCTGTCATTTGAACTCATCTGACTTGGAGTCAGAAACACACGTCCTAATCCAAATTCACAACCTCTCTGAATCTTCCCTTCAGTTCCCTTCTGTTCCCCGAGCTCACCTTTGTTCTCACCGTGGGGCAAATTGTAAAACCTTGACATCAAAACCACATCTAAGAAATACATAATAATAACAGTTTTTAGAGTGCCTGATAGACTGGTTTGCCCCCAGTTGTATTCTGTGGTCTTTAGAGGAAAGTCTTTCTTTCTTTTTTTTGTAAACTGTTGCAAATTCTGATGCCGTCGCCCCGGCACAGCCTTTGGCCACGTTGCTCTCTGCACCCTCTGAACCCCCCAGCTCTGGACACGGGGCTGACTCCACTCACCTCCTGCGTGGGGAAGCTGCGTGGGGCTGGGGCTCCGGGTCTCACCCGGGTTCGATTTGCTTTGCCAGTTGGGGTTGTCTACACACCTGACCCACGCGAGGCCAGGAGGCTGTGCCCAGGCATGCCGCGGACGGTAGCACCTGAGAAGGAGTGATGCTCTGCTAGTCCACCTTTGAGTGTCTTTCTTGAATTGACACAGAAACACTCTACATGATGACTTTCATAAAGAACACAGCCCGGCTTTTGGCACAAACTCAGACTGTTGCCGCAGCCACACTCCGCGCACACGCGATCCTGCCTTTGCGTCTGTCTAGGTCACAGCGCGGTAGCGCTCAGAATCGTACACTTCCGCACGCCCGCAGGTGTGTTTCACCTGCTTAGACCAGGTTAGAACAAGAATTGACAAGATCAGACACAGTGTGTGAAGGCAGCAAATGCCGAAATTACAAATACCGTCGATTTAATAAGGATTCATTTTTGAAAGTTTTTCCTCCAGGTGAAAACCATTCCCACCTGAATGCATTTTTTAGAAATTTTTCATGTTTTCCTTTTTAAAAAGAAAAATCTATTATTTGGAATTTGCAGTTTAATACATTTTTCTTCCTGCGTCAAGTAGCCTGTAGGAGACCTCCCTCCCCTGCCCAGCAAGTAGCCTGTAGGAGACCTCCCTCCCCTGTGGGGGGGCTGGGCGTTGCAGGTCCCCACCTGCTCTGAGCCCAGAGGGTCCCGGTGACATCTCTGCTGGTGGTGACTTCCCGGGGCTCATCCTTGAGGCAGGGCCCTGCTCCCAGGCCCTGCTCTGAGTTGAATGTTTCAGCAAAGCCCGAACAAGCTTTCTGGCCGTGGCCCCCACACCCCTCGCATCCTGCTTGCCGGGGAAGCTGGGAAGGGCGCGGTGGCCTTTGACCGCCCCCAAGCTCTGCACTGCGTTCTCTGTCCGAGCAAGAGTGGCCTTTGTTCATTTGCTTTCCTTTCTCAGTTGGCGGCACGTTTGGGCCCTGCCCATCCAGATTCAAGCTCGACTTTGCAGATGAAGATGGGCTGGTTCTTCTTAGGCAAAGGCTTTAGGGCTTATGCGGAGAGGACCATTTCTTCTTTCCTTTATGTTTCCCTGCCTAAACCATGGACCACAGAATAATTCAAATGAAAGAAAAAAGAAAAGAAAAGCAGGAGAGAGCCTCATGCACTCCTCATGTCAGCGGCAGCAGAGCTGCTTCCCTGTCGTGGGGACGCATGTGTGACCTTTGAGTCAGTCCCGGGATGGGACCGTCCCTCCCCGGCCTCCCTCTGAATTAGGCCTTGAACCAGGTCTCTGCACTGGGACCCCCATGGCACCCTCGTGTTCCCTCTCTCCCGTTCCCTACCTGGGGGGCAGCCTGAGACTGACCCTCCCTCACCCATCCTTCCTCTGGGGGCTCAGCCCTCCCCAGCCTTGGCGGAGGGTCTGTCCTGGACTCTTTCCTGGGGTGGGGGCTGTCCTGGCACGGCCTGGGGACCTGGAGCTGTGCCCGGGCCCTGCTCTTGGGGCTTTCGGGGACGGGAGAGGCCCGACCTCCGAGGCCCGACCGGGCCCCACGCTGCCTCCTGCCCCCTGTGCAGCCTCGGTTTCCCCGACTGTGGGTCTCAGACCAACGGCTCTCCTGACCCTGACCGTTCTCATGGAGCTGCAAAGGCTGTCCGCACTCTGGGACTCCTTGTCTGGAACTTTGAGAACCTATTTATTCATAAGCTTTAGATAATTCTTTCCCGAGAAAGTAAGACAGTGCTTGAACCCATTGGAAGTGTCTCTCTGCAGAAGTAAACGGAGCCTGGCTGGGAGGCTCCTGTGTGTTTGCTTTTTTCTCTCTACCTTTATGTCACCAATAAATATATTAAAAGTTGGACTTTTTTTGAGTTTTTTTAATATTTTTAATAAATATATTAAAAGTTGGACTTTTTTTATTTGAGTTATTCTGTGGTCCATTTTTTTATAATACATATTCTTTTAAGTATTTTTTAAAATTTTAATGAAAGTATTTACAAGTAGCTTTTTATCTTTAAAAATGCTGTCAGTTTTAGAAGTCACGGGAATGGACCAACTGAAGAGAACCTGCTTCCTGCCCAGCCTCTGTGCTCTCGCTGTTAGAAGCAGTTTTTGTTCGAAATCCCACACTGGGCAAAGGCATCACCTGGACCGCTGACCACCCGCCTCCAATCTGAGCACCTGGCCTGCTTGTTACAGTGCAGATGTAAAACCAGATGGAAACTTGGATCAGCAGAATGAAAACAAAAATATCAGAAGTGTTTTATGTTGCCAAATATAAAAGATGTACGCTTCTCATTTTTAAATTTATTTAAAGTATAATTTACTACTTAAAGTAGAAATAATAAAAAAAAATGTGAGGCTTGTAACATATATAAGTAAAATATATGGTCATAGCCCAAGTGAGGGGTCAGAGAATGGCAGTGTATTTAGTCTCATACATGACCTGTGGAGGGCTGTAACACCCTCTGAAGGTGGACTATGGCACATTCAATACGGACGCTGGAAACCCTAAAGCAACTGCCTAAAATAAGTAAACGAAGAAGTGATGTGCACGCGACGGGTACAGGGTGGGCACGTGATGGGCACGTGACGGGCACAGGGTGGGCACATGACATGCACATGACGGGCACGCCCCTGGATCTGCTCGTATCACTGAGGGACCCACGGTGGGCCCTTCTCACCTGGGCTTCTGAGCCTGTGACCTCTGCTCCTGCCCCGCTCCGTGGGTGCCGCACCTGCTTCTCCGCTGGCCCAGCTGTCACCCGGACGCATGGCCATCTCCTAGGTCACGCGCTGGTCACTAGACTAAGAGAAAACTGCTTTTCTCCGGAGCTTTCTGGAAAGCAGAGGCCATGAGAGCCGAATCTGAGGCCCAGGAGGTGTGGAGTTCAGCCGGTTGCCTTCATCCTGCGTGGGTCACTCCTGTTGCTCTGAGGACAACTGTCGTGGCTGCCCCCAGACACGAGAAAGTGCCAAGGGCTCAGCCCATGGGGCAGTTTCCTGGGCTCTCTGAGCATGTCCGTACCTACCGGTGTCTAGGTACAGCCTTCTCTCCAGGAGCGGAGGAGGGGATGCTGCCATTCACGTCAACAACGTGTCCTGCAGATGTGTCCTGGCTAATAGCAGACGTGGGGCCCTGCTGCCAGGTTCCAGCCTGGCCCTGCCACATCTCAGCTCGGCTGTGACCTTGGTGCCTTCTTTGCCCTCTCCATCTGCGCTTTCCTGACCGTAGACTGGGGTGGGGATGTTGCCTGCCTGCGTCACTGGCTTGCTGTAGGGCTCCAAGGAGCCTTTTAAACACAGCCCCGGAATCGTGGCTGATGCAGAGGAAGCGCCCAGCGGCTGTCGGTGACACTGCTTCTCCCTGGGTAGGGAGCTGGAGCCGGGAAGCGCCGCCCGGGGTGAGCAAGGCTGGCTGGGGACGCAGCGGCCTCTTCTCGACTCCGAATTCTATAAGGCAGCGCGGCCTGAGGCTCATTCTCACTGAGATTTCCTGTATGGCTACTCACTTGTGAAGTCTTCCTCTTTATGAAAGGTGGACTCGTGGGGTGCTGCCGGGGGCTCGCAGCATCTCCTGTCAAGAGCTTCTTCCCAGGACTTTCGCCTGCTTCCTGCAGCCCAGGTGCTCAGGTGTGGGCCGAGGCCGAGTGAGGCGGGCTGTCTCCTTAGGCCCCTGTGGCTGTACTGCGAGGAGGCAGGTGATGGGCACATGATGGGTACAGGATGGGCACAGGATGTGCACGTGATTTGCACGTGATGGGTATGTGACGGGCACGGGGTGTGCATGTGATGGGCACATGATGGGTACGTGATGGGCACAGGGTGGGCACATGATGGGCACGTGTCAGGCACATTATGGGCACAGGGTACGCACGTGATGGGCACAGGATGGGCACTTGATGTGCACGTGACAGGTATGTGATGGGCACAGGGTGGGCATGTGATGAGCATGTGATGGGGAAGTGACGTGCACGTGATGGGCACAACAGGGTAGGCACGTGATGGGTACGTGATGAGTCCAGGGTGGGCACAGGGTGGACATGTGATGGGCACATGACAGGCAAGTGATGTGGTCCTGGGGATCTGAGTGTTTCTCCCAACAGGCCGGGGAAGCATATTTAGGTGGTTGCATTCGTGGCCCCCAGAGAACCACAACTCTAGGCCACAGGATGCCCTGCAGGGCTGCTGGCTTGGACACTGGGCTTGGCCACTGCCCTGCTTTTGACAGAGATGCCAGTGAGCCCAGGCAGGGAGAGGCTGCTTGGGCCCTGCCTATGCTCTGGCCTTGGCCTCCTGGGGTGGCCCTGGACCACATACATATAGCCTAGACTGGCCCGCAAGGCTGCAAGGCCACACAGGGGTCAGGGGTGCAGCCATCCCTGGAACCTGGCTAACGCAACCCCACCTGGCTGCAAGTAGTCACAGGTGGCCCGAGGGAGACCAGCAGAATGGCCCAGCCAACTCCTGAAGTCATGTGTGGAAAATGTGTTCTGCTTTGGGCCCCTGGGTCCTGGGGTGGTTGCTAGGCAGGAATAAGCAACTGGAACCACCAATGTCACAGCTAAGTCACGTGTGTTTCAGTCAGGACTACGGAATGAAGGTTTCTATGGCCTTTTTTGTGGCCACTACATAAGATAAATACTTTGAAAACTCTGAATAACTTTGCAAAAAATAAGTTAAATTGTAATTGAATAAAGTTTCTACTTTGGTTTTTACATGATCTTTGCTATAAATCATAATAACAGACAAAGAAAATTTAGACTGTTGTGTCAGAGTTTTGGGAGGGCCCAAGTCCGTCCTGTTAGCTTTGGCCACTGACGCCAGAAGGATCCCAGAGACTCTGCTGGTGTTGGGAAGACGGAGACCTGCCGCGGGTGGACCTGATATGTGGGCAAAAGGACGAGAAAAATCTTTGTTAACATCATGTATTAAAAGGTTGTGACAACACTATTGCAAAATAAAAAAAGAAAATGGAGGAATTTTTTAATTAAGAAAGAATCAACACTTTAGGGGCTTATTGGAATCTTCTGGCCATGGTAAGATATTTATGTTTTTCAAGAAGGGACACAGGTGTTATATATATACACATATATATATATATGTGTATATATATATAGTGGGTAACATCTTTAGTATAGGGACGTGTCACCTTGATTCGATTATCAGCATGATTGGAAAGTGAATACAATTGATAGTTTACAGTCATCTAGGAAGGAATGTGTCTCTGGTTGTCAAGGATGAGCAGAATGTCCCAACATCTGTGGATGGGTTTGTCCTCTCCGTGGTGCAGCTTAGGGGCTGATCTAGGTGGGTTCCAGGACAGGAAGACAACCTCACTGCAAGTTCAATAGATCCAAGCAGGAGCTTCTGTTCTAGTCCTATTCTGGGGCTATCTTTGTGTATGGAGGATGAGTCTGGGAATGTTGAGGGCAAAGGGGAAAATTAGTTAATTCCCTAAATTATGCCCTCAGGCATCCACAACTAAGCCCTCTTGGCCAACATGACAATGAGAACTGGAGATAGGCACCCTGGAACATGTTCCCATTTTATTTATACAACTGCAGAAAGGTTTACCTAGGTAGGAATAAAGGGATTACTCTACAGTGCAGTGATGAGAGCCTGGACTTGGAACCAATGTGTCCAGCTCCCTGCTGATAACCTTGGGAAGTTACTTACTCCTTCCATATCTTCTCATCCTTAAAATGGGACAATGATACTACTTCTCCTTTAGGACTGTGGTGGAGATTGAGGTACTACATGGAACACAGTATGTTCTGTGTATGTGTTAGTTATTATTTTCATACTCATAGGAGCCAGGTGGGTAAGGCAAGTGCACGAAGCATTCCAGGAGTGAAAAAAAATGGGAGTGCTATGAACCTGGAGTTTTTGACCTGGAGAGGACTGTCCTGTCCAGAATGAGCAGCCACTGCTGTATCCCCTCCAAGTGACAGTCTACAAGAATGCAGCACAACAATGACATCTTTTCCCATTCCTCAAGAGAAGCTGGGAAACCAGATTTTTATATGAAATGTCCTGATTTTAAAATACAAGCCATCAGCCTGGCATAGTGGTTAATGCCTATAGTCCCAGCTACTTGGGAGGCTGAGGCAGGAGGATCGCTTGAGTCCTTGAGCCTATACAACATAGCAAGACCCCATCTCTACAATAATAAATAATGTGCCACTAATTCTAATTTTCTGAAACTGTAGACTGTGCCAATAAAATATGTCCATTGCGCATATCTGTCAAGTAGACTACAAGCTTGAAACCTCTAGTTTGCAAAATCAATGGACATACATTTTCAGCTCGTTAAAGAGAATTTGAAGGGCATTCAGGGGCATTCCATTTGCAGACTATATTAACTGGACATTAGCATTTATAATATGATAATTTAGCACTTACAATGTGTCAAGCCTTATTCTTAGGGCTTTGCCATAATAAGTCAGTTAATCCTCACAACAACCTATGAGGTAGATACTGCTTTTTTTGCAATTTTACAGTTGAGGAAACTGAAGCTGAGAGGGTAAGTAACTTGCTCAAGATAAAACAGCATGCGGTGGAGCCACACTTTGAATGCAAACTGCCCTAAAAAAATGTGATTATGAATCAATTTTTTAAAAAACCACACGAGGCCAGGCAAGGTGGCTTACGCCTGTAATCCTAGCACTCTGGGAGGCCAAGGCGGGAGGATTGCTTGAGCTCAGGAGTTTGAGGCCAGCCTGAGAAAAAAGCAAGATGCTGTCTCTACTAAAAATAGAAAAGTTAGCCAGGCATCGTGGCATGAGCCTGTAGTCCCAGCTACTCGGGAGGCTGAGGCAAAAGGATCTCTTGAGCCCAGGAGTTTGAGGTTGCAGTGAGCTATGATGATGCCACTGCACTCTAGCTGGGGCAACAGAGTAAGACTCTGTCTCAAGAAAAAAAAAAACCCACAAAATGTTGGGATGGCCAGAGCATCACTACAATGTATATTCGTAAGGATGTGCAAGCCGAGTGATGAGTGATGCCCAGTGGTGACCAGAGTGGTGACCAGAGCCCAAGCAATGAGAACTCAGCAAAGCTTTGTCACGTACAGAGTGGCTTATGTTCACCAGAAGTGAGTACTTGGCCACTGAATGCATATGTAGTTGACGTGGCACTATATTAACCACATACATGATGACTAACCCTTACCATGTGTTATTCATTGTTATAAAAACTCTATAAATATCAGTTTACTTAATACCAATAAGGCAGATACTATTTCTATCATCCCCATTTTATGTGGAAACTGAGCCACAGGGCAGTGAGGCCATTTGCCCAAGACCACATAGCCACTAACAGGGCAGAGTTTGAATGCAAACAGTCCAGTTCCTGAGTCTATGCTCTTAACCGTTACCCTTTGCTAATGAATCCATCAAAAACATCAATCATGTGTGGCTATGGCCACTGCTAAACACTTAGAGGACACAAGAGAGAGATTTTGAATTAAATTACAGGCAAAAACTGAGCATTTTGGGGAAAATTCTGTTTGCTCCATAATGATGACAATCACTATCTTTTATTGAGTTATTACTAGGTTCCTACCAGTGTTAAGTTCATTTTAACCTCGCATAAACTCTAGCAGCTGGATGTCATTATCAAACCCATTTTACAGATGAGAAAGCTGAGTCTTAGAAATGCCAAGTAACTTGGCGAAGATTGCACAGATGCTAAGTGGCCAAGCCAGGGCTTGAATGCAGATCTGTTGGACCCTAAAGCTTGTGTAGTTAGCTTGTTTCTTCCAAAATGGCTTCTGCTGAGGGAAGTGGAATAAGCGGGAAAAGGGATTAATTGCTACTCAGTCATGGAGTAAACTTCCAGAGAGTTTCCGAAGAGAAGAAGTCCACGTGACCAGTGCCTGAAGAGTCAAGATCTAGGATTGAGCCTCACCAGGATGTCTCTCTGACACTTCACAGGCCCCAGCCCTCAAACACCCTGCTCCCTGAAACCAGAGGACCATGTGTCCTTCCCCGTCCCTGCTAAATTCAAGGAGTGTCCTTCTGCCTTGTTCCCTCCTAAAACCCAATACCTGACTAGAAATTAAACCTGCATGTTGGATCTTCTTATGGTTACAAGTGACAAAACCCACCACAAACTGGAGCAATTAAAAGGAGGGGGAATCTTTCATTTGTTCAGGCAACTGAAAGGGGACATGAGTTGTTCTGGCTTCATGTACAAATGGATCCAGGGACTCATACAGTATCAGAAAGCTGTCCCTGTCCGCCTTCATCTAATTTTCTCCATGGCTTCATTTTCTTAGTGACTCCCAGAAGCTTCAACCACTGTCTCCAGGGATTAGTAATACCAGTGGAAGGAGAAGTTATTTTTGCCAATAGTTCCAATAAAAGTTCTGAGACTCAGTTTTACTGCCTCAACTTGGATATCCATCTCTAACTTAATGACATTAGGCAGAGGGATAAATATCAGACTTGCCAAATTTGGGTCACATGCTCATCCCTGGAGAAAGATGGAGCTGAGAGATAATCCCATTAAATCACACGGGAGATAAGTAGTTTCGCAGAGGAAAATGGTGGTGTAATCAGGTGGTTTCCCAGAGGAAAACGGTGGTGTAAGCAAAAGAGGAGAGTGGGTTCTGGGAAGACAATAAAGACAAGAGTCTTCTAAAAGATCAGCATGTAAAGTCAACTTTCTCTGGATGCCAAGGTTGTAGAGACAGCCCCATCTAGTCCTTACTGTGTTTACCTACAAAAAAGGCAATAAACTCATTTGCTAGCATAGGCAGTAGAAATTTCCCCTTCTGGAAAGAGAGTACCAATATTCCTTTGTAATATTACCCATACCTCATTCTTGCTCACTGTGGCTCAGGTGGGGCTAACCCTACCCAAGGCTTCATGCATAAGGCTGTGACCTAAGCCCATCTTACACCTCTGGCCATAATGATTGGTGCTAAGATGGTTATGTGATTCAATTCTTGCCACAGTCATCATGCCCTGGGCATTAAAAATATAAATTGGAAAAAAAAAACTGTTGGGAAAGAAAAGTTGTCTATTTATAACTGGGGTTGGTGACAGGGTAAGTTGTGGGCTATGAGATGCTAGAAGGCACTTTGCCACCACAGGGATAAATGTGGCCTGAAAATGGTGCAACACAGAGGAAACCAGAGCTGAGAGGTGGAGTTTGAGCTCCAGGATTAGGCATGCCTGGATTTTTCAGTTACTCGAGCCCATCAATCACCATCTTTTCTTTTTCCTTGAATTTAACCAATTTTAAGTGTATTTTATGTCATGGACAACTGGAAAACACCTAACTGATACTACTTGCATTCAAATACCAGCTCTGCTATGTTTACAAACCATGTCGTTTTGGGTAAGTCGGTTAGTTCCTGTGATCCTTAGTTGTCTTCTCTGTGGGGTGGAGACCCCTCCCTCATGGGGTTTCCAGGGTAGTAAGTGAGGTCATAGCTGACCAGTGCTTAGCACCGTGTGTGCTGCGTATCTGTCAGTCCAAAACGCTGTGAGAGGAAGGAAGGCAAACGGGACGCCAAACTGGACATCTACTGGGGCCAGGAGAACATTCGATGTAGATGCTGAGAGCAGGCTGGTCACAGAAAATAGGGAGTGTTGGGCGTAACTGGAGAGCAGATACCCAGTTAGAAAGTGTTTGAAATTTAGAATTTAAAATCTTTGTGAGGGACAAACAAAATAAGCTCCAGGGCTGCTAGTTCACAAACCCTGCAAAGCGATTGCAACATTTATGTGTCAGGCGAGACCACAGCTGTCAGCCATGAGGCACAGTTGCCCAATTCTGGGTGTTCCCATGAGTTAGGGTTCTGCGGAAGGGAAGCTCTATGATGCCCCCTCCCTCTTCCCCCTACCTCAGCACCCTCTCTCTCCCAAAGCAAGAGAATCGAAGGGCCTTTGAGTCCACAGCTCTCCTTTAATTTCAAAACTGAACATGACCACTCTTTATTTTTAATCTTCCTTTCCCCTAGTCTATGCCTTCAAGCAGCTTTTCTGGGGAGAGAGTGTTTGCGCCCACACTGGCAGATCTGAGTCCCTGGCCACACGCCGGCTGCAACGGGGCTGTTGCCATGCCCACCCACCCCAGCAGCCTGGAACCCAGCCTTTAGAGGGGCTCGTTGGAGAGCTGTATGTGCTAGGAGGAAAGTGGAAGTCAAGTCCCCCAGGTGACCCAGGTGAGGACAAGGTGCCCTCCAGGCTTCCCCACTCCTGTGCCTCATGTCTGGTGGGAGCACCTGTAATGATAAAGGACTTGGGGAGAAGTTGGAGCTCATGATAGTCATCACCATACAGTGAGTTTCCCCCAACATTCTGGCACTCTACATCCACTTTCCAGAGAAGAAACCTGCTCAGAGAGGTCAAGGAACTTGCCTAGAGTCATGAAGCTAGTAAGAGGCTGAGCCAGCATTTGAATCTAGCTGGGTATAAATCCAGAACAACTTAATCACCATATTATAATGCCTACCAGGAGAGAAAATTTGCATTGATAAGCCAACATGGATGCTCTGAGTCATTTGACAATTTTATTTATTATTGATGATTATTATAGAATCATCTAATCCATACATCTATTTTCTTTCAATTTGATTAATATGATGGTCTTAAAACATGTCCAAGTCTTTGACACCTCTCCCATCAATAGGTAGAGACTAATTCCTCTTCCCCTTGAATATGGGCTGACTTCTAATGAACAGAATGTGGCAGAAGTAACATCTTGTGATCTTTAAGGCTAGGTTAGGAAAAGCTATAGGGCTTCCACCTTCTCCATGTCTTGTAATACTCATTCTTGGAACCTAGCTACCATGCTGTAAGGAAGCCCAGGCCACACAGAAGCCATGGGTAGGTGCTTCTTTGGATAACCCCCACTGAAGTCCCAGCCAACAGCCAAAATCAACTATGAGATGTGTGAGTGAGGAAGCCCTTGAGGTGACTCTACCCCCATCCACGGTCTAACTGTGACCAGGGAGGGAATCTATGCAAGAACCACATAGCTAATGCCAGTCAATTTCCAGAACCGTGAGAGATGATAATAAATGATTGCCATTAGAAACAGTTAGTGTGAATTGGTTTCTATAAAAAATTATCACTCCTTGGGCCTTGGCAAAAATTAAATTAAGTTAAATTAAAAATTATCTGCTTGACTTGTCTGATTGGACTCCAAAATGAATAGACTCCTACAAAGCTTTGTCTGGGCAGCTTTCCACCTACCTTTCTGAGAGTGCTTTTACATTTAAATGCTCAGGATGATGAGGATGATAATTCATGCTACTACTTTCTGAGAGCTTCGTATGTGCCATGCAGAAACCTAAGGTCATTACCTACATTATTTTGCTCAAAACAACCCATGGTATTGCCATTTTTTCAGGTTTGGAACTGAACTCAATTAAATTGTCCAGAGGCACACAGCTAGGATGCAGCAAATGCAGGTTTGTTTGTTTGTTTGTTTTTTTAACAGATTCATCAATTCAACATTTATTCATGAAGCTCTTATTAATACAGTGTGCCATTTGCTAAGCCAGGCCCTAAGAACAAGATGGATAAGGTTCTTGCACTTATACTCCAGTATAGCAAACAGGTGATAAGAAAACAAACAAGTAAGTAAATAAATGTCTTAATATACTTGGGCTGCTATAACAAAATACCTCAGACTGGTGGCTTAAACAACAGAAATTTATTTTCTCACAGTTCTGGAGGCTGGGAAGTCCAAGATCAGGGTGCTGGCTAATTCAGTTCCCCAGTAAGGGCTCTCTTCTTGGCTTACAGATGACACATTTTTGCTGTGTCCTCATGGGGCAGAGAGAGAGAGAGAGAGAGCTCTCATCTCTCTTCCTTTTCTTATAAAGACACTAATCCCATTATGGGGGCCCCACCCTAAAAACCTCATCTAAACCAAATGACTGCCCCAAATCCCACCTCCAACTACCATCACATTAGGGACAAGGGCTTCAGCATCTGAACTTTGGGGGAACACAGACATTCAGTCCTTAGTAAAAACAACATTGCTGATTGTGATCATCACTGTGAGGAAAGTAGTGATGAGATTCATGGTAACTAAGGGGCTGTCTTCGATCCAGTGATCGGCCTCAGCCTCTCTGAGGAAATGGCCTTTGAGGGCTCATGGTGTGAGATTTGCACAATGCCATCCTGGAGAAAGAACATCCTAGGCAGCAGAAACACCAAGAAGAAAGGCAGGGTTTTGGGAAAGTCTTGGTATCTTCGAGGAGCAAAAGGACTAGCACAGAACTGAACAAGAACAAACAGGGTCTTGGCCAAGGTACAAAATGTGGGTCTATGCCAAGAAAAATAGAAAATTTGGAATTTTTGTTGTTGTTGTTGTTGTTGTTGTTTAATAGTTTAGTGTCATTTCTGGCTGATCCATGGACCAAACCAAGGGTGAGAAGAGTGGACTGGGGGACTCTACTCGGTGTCCCTTGAGGAATATATACAGCTGAGCTATGTAACCCCTGAGTGCCCAACTGAACACACACCCCCTGGGCTTCAGAATTTGAGCTGCTCTGCTGACAGAGGCAATATCTATCCAGAAGTGACCCTCCTTCTACTCCAGCAGCAGGAGGTTGGCAAACCAGTACTTGGAAGACTCAGAATGACAAGGCTCTGGGTTCAGAAAAGAGGCATAAAGAAAGAGGCAGCCATTATGGTTTCCATGAATTAAAAGAAGAAAAAGAATCTAAATAAAGTAAGCCTCCAATTCAAGAAGTTACAAAAGGAAGCACAAGACAATATAAAAAAACCCTGTGCTAGCTGACTGGAAAATCTTAATG
Source organism: Lepilemur ruficaudatus (assembly GCA_963574885.1). NCBI lineage: Eukaryota > Metazoa > Chordata > Mammalia > Primates > Lepilemuridae > Lepilemur > Lepilemur ruficaudatus. The sequence goes on from CAUYRT010075723.1 coordinate 20,242, forward strand.
AAATTGATGCTTTTCTAAAAAATAATTACTGAAATCCCTTCGAGGTATAATATAATCTTAAATAAAGTAACATAGGGATTAAGACTACAGGCTCTACCCTCAGATGGAGGTAGGTTCAAATACACTCTCCACCACTTACTAGCTATGTGAATTTGGGCAACACTCAATTTTTTCACTTCTAAAATAAGGATCAAAAACGGTCCTTACCTAGAAATAAATGTAACTAAAAGTGTGCAGAACATATTAAAACAGGATCAGATAAATGGAATTAAAAAATGATTACTTAGTGTCAATTCTCCCTAAATGAATGTATGGGTTTGATGCAATTCTAATAAAAATCCCCCATACAACTAATTTTATTTTTGCTATATTTGATTTCCTTTGATGGGAAGGGGAAGAATTTGACAAAGTGATTCTAAAACCCAACTAGAAGGATGAATGGGCAAAAGAGCCAAGAACAATTTGAAAATGAAGAATAATTAGGGAACACTCTGAATATAGGTTATTAAAATGGAGTATAACATTTCAAAGATTAAAATAGCATAGTACATAAATACTGTAACAGATCAATATGATAAATATTGCAACATAAATCTAAATGATTTATGGATCTGTGGGACTATGTTAACAATAATTTCAGCGTAGTCAATGGGATAGAATAGATAGATCCATGACAATCTTTCATGTATCTGACTTTATTAGGTAATAACAATGGCCATACAAGTCTATGGAGAAAGACATGATATTTAATAAATGACGCTGGGACAATTGATTAATATTTGGGGAGAATAAATAAGGCAAAATTAAATCCTCGTCTCACACTGTATATATACCAGTGTAAATTCCAGATTGATTAAAGAGTGTAAAGTAATTTAAAAGTTAATGAAAACTAATAAACAATCTAGACAAAGTTCTGGCATCTTGATTGCATCTCATGTAGGCATCTAACATCTATCTAACTGTATCGGTGCTGGAAATTATAGAAGGCTGCCACCCATATATTTGAAGCTTTAACATATTTATACTCAATATAGCACGGATGGGATGAGACAAAATTCAAACATACATCTTTGGTGGGTGTTGGGGATCAATAAAAAAGAAATAAATGTTTACTTAATCCAATCAAGAAGAGGAAGAGAGGCAAAAAAAGTCACCATAAGAGAAAAGTCAAAATTAAAGTTAAGGAGAAGAAATTAAACATATAAGAGAATATGATGCATAACTTCATAAGTTTTGCTGAAATAGATTATTTTATAAGAAAACATTTATGGCCAAAAAATTGATTCCAAAAGAAGAATTTAAAAATCTGAGTAAGGTACAAAACCATTCAAAAATTATTCAAAGAATAGCAGAGGGCACAGGTGGTTTCATGGATGAGATCATAACGTTATTTGGATAAACTGATGGGTGTTGTTGGAATAGATACTTCCATATCTTATGCATGAGACATCCAGTGGTCTCATGGGAGCCAGGCAGATGACTTAGGAGCGTCACAGGCAGAAGATCATAGGGAGGCCTGGGGACTTCGGTAAACTGAGGCAGGCATGCTTCCTCAAAGGGGACAGATGCTACTCTCCTCCAGCCAACTGCTGGCAGGAATGTGGGCCCACGTTCAACTCAATTCATTGCAAATTGTAAAACCAGGTGGGCAAAGCATCATCAAAACAAAACATCAGCCAACTGGAAAGAACCTGTTAGCTACCAGTTTGCAAATTCTCCTGGAAATGCTAAAAATGCAGAAGGGTTTAGGGAAAGGCAACCTCTGTAACATTATCTGGAATCATTTTTGAAATTGTTTCTCAGAAGAGATGATTACCCTAGTCAGTCCTTCAAGGTGGGACATTTTGTTGAATAACTTTGGGTCAGCACTGAGGCAACCAAACTGAATAACATAAAATAAAGATTTTATCTTTTGCCTCAATCAGAGTACCTCTCAGGTTATGGTAAAGGCTGCACTATTTTGAACAAACAATTCATTCATTCATTTATCAACAAATATTTATTGAGCACCTACTATGTGTCATGTACTGTTACAGGTATGGGACTAGAGCAATGAATAAAATAGAAAAATTCTTTGCCCTTATGGAACTTTATGTTCTAGAGGTGGTAAAAATGACTAATGGGCAGAACCCAGGGTCTTCTGGTCATTTTCAATTTCAAAAAACTTACTTTTGCAATTAGGACTCACTTGCAGGCATTTGAAAGCCCAACATGGAAGCAATCCAATGTCTGGGACCTGCTTCAGAGTAATACAGAGTTGGGGGCCAGTTAATAGGGCACAGAGATGAAACAAGATTGGCTGTGAGTCAATAACGGTTGCAGCCATTGATGGGTACAAGGCCATTCATTCATTTTACTTTTCTGCCCACTTTTATACACGTTTGAAAGTTTTCCATAATGAAAAGATTTTTCAATTCAGTTGAAATAAAAACTATAACCTCCCATTCAATTAATAGCCTTTCCTTTTGTCTGTTCCCAGCCTGACCATGTGGAGGGCCTTCAACAGTGCAAGGGGGAGGAGACTGGGGTGTCCTCTCCTTTCCCTTCTTCTCCTGTTCCTGGCTCTTCTGGGGCTGAGGTGGGGGTGGGGAGCCTGGGGGTGGTAGAGGCTGAGAGGGGAAAGTCTTACTTAAATGGTGCCATCAGCGCTTCTGTGTTGTCTGCTGCGCTCTCTGCATGGCTGGCACCCAAATGCTGATCTCTCATAGGCATAGGCCCACATAGAGAGCTCAGTTACTTTCTTCAGTATCCACGTGGTATTATATTAAGTGCATCTTTGCCACGCCAAAGCCTGGGAGTAGAGGCTACCTCCTGATGCCCTCTCTGCTAGCCCTGTAATGCTATCACCATTCTCCAGGTGGGACCCAGCCTCCAGTCTCTAGGTTCAGGTGTTCACGTGTGCCCCAAATGCCAGACAACACTCCACTAGCTTCTCCCCACTACTCCCACATGGTGTTCTGCTCGACCCACTGCTTTATTCTAGGTGCCAACCTGGAGTCTCCACAGCTCAGCAAACACTGGCCAGGGAATGAGATGTCAGACTACCCCTTTGCAGGTCCCCAATCCCTCCAACAAGCTCATTCGGCCTCTTCTCACTTGGCTTGGTGGAGAAAATCCACCCCCTCCTCCTCCATGGAGATGGGACAAGAAACTCTAAAGCACCTTCCTCCCCGAGACATTCCCCCATCTCGTTGAACTCCAGTCTTCAGTCTGTGTAGTCTAGATGAGTGTCATCAAAATGAGGATGACAAGACCTGTTTGGTCATCTCTTCATAAGCCCTGGGGAGCCATTTGGCAGCTCTTTGGCTCTGGGTGTGGGAATATTTCATGCTTATTGTTTTCAACTTTGAGGCTTTGGCCAACATTCCAAGCTGACAGGAAAAGCCCCAAACTACATCCTATTTAACTGATTTTAGGAAGGTTTCCAAAGTGGTTTTAAGCCTCTTAGTTGTCTATTGTGTTTATCTCATCTCTCAATAAAGACACTTTTTGAATCTCTAACTGCCTCTTGGGTCATTTTGATTTCCTAGCGCGTAAGTCTCAAGGAAACTGATTAACAACGTAATAGTCAGCCGTTTGTTATTCTGAAGGTGACGGATTAAAACAAATCTCATTACGATCCAGCTTCTCTGGCATCACAGTTTTATTTATAGCTGCAGCTGACATTTATTGAGCACTTAATACGTGCCAGGCACTGTGTTAAGCACTTATGTGTATTGTCATATGTAACCCTCATTAGGCAATAAGGAGGTCCTACTGACCGAAGATATTACTACCCTTATTTTATTTATGAGGAGTGACACAGAAAGATTAAATTTTTCAAGGTCACATAATAAGTGATGCAATTAGGACTTGAACCCATGTTTCTCTAGCTCCAAACCCCATTCTCTCTACCGATACTGTCTGCCATGTACCATGTGCAGTGATTGGTACTTCCGTAGATTCAAGCTTTTCTCCCAAAACCTGTTCTGGAGTAGAGATGAACAAAGGTTCTTTCTCCTGGTTCTCCTGGTGAAGTATGTCCAGGACACCGTTTGGGGGGAATCTCTATACCCTAAGTCCAATTTCCATAATCAAGTCTTGGAGAAAGGCCCATTTCATGCCCTACACCCATACCTCAACCTGGGAGCTGAGAAGAACAAATGTCCCGGGGAAGCATGGGGCTGAAGGTATCTATTATTTTCTTGCCATCTTCTGGGTCTCTGCTACAATTTCTGTACCACAGAGCACGGCCAAGGTACTGATGTGCCACTGAAAAAATACAAACTTCATCACATCACTCCCTGCTTAAAACCTCTCAATGTTTTCCATGGTCCTTAGGAAAAAACTGCACTCCTTAACATCCAAGACGTCAATACAGTATCTCTAACCCGAGTTAATGCCACAGTCTCCTAAATCATCTCCTCACCTTCACTCTTGCCAATGTGAAGTCCATTATCTTCTCAGTGGCTGAAGTGAAATTTCCAAACTACAAATCCGATCTTGTTACTCTCCTGCTTAAAGTCTTGCAATGGCTTCATGTCGTGAAAGAATAGCACCCAAACTCCGTTTGCCCTGGCCAGCTAGGGCTGCATAAGCTGGCCCAGCCCACCTCCTTGACCTCATTTTCCACCATTTTTTCCTTCTTGTGTACAATATACCACATTAACCTTTATGTCCTTCAACAAGCCACACTCATGGTCCTTGTGCTGGGGACACTTTCCCTAGACTCTCTTAGGGCTGACTCCTCTTCCACCATTGACTTTTCTCAACTCAAGAGTCATCTCCCCAAGAATGTCCTCCCTGGCCACGCTACCTAAAGCAGTCCTTCTTCTACCACCGACATTGGTCGTATACTATCACGTTACCGAGTTTTATTTTTATCACAACATTCATCACTACCTGCATTTTTTTATGGTTGTTTTTGGTTAGTTACCTGTTAACTAGCTGTCTCCCTTGCCCAAAATGTAAGTTGTTTCAAGGCAGGGAGTCTGTCTGGCTGGCTCACAGCTGTATCCTCAGGACCTACAGCAGTGTGTGGCAAATAAGTAGATCTTAATAGGTATCTGCTGATTGATCTAACATGGCTACAAGGCCATGCATGATCTGGTATCTGCATATCTGTAGTGCACAGGGAACATCTGTTGTTTTTCACTTCCTACCATCTATGCATCTTTTTTATGATAATAATACTCTCGATTTCCTCTAAAAAATCCTTTCACCCCACTCTCAGTCCACCTGGATTAAAAAGAGGCTGATTGTCCTTCCCGTGTGTCCAGGGAAGGAAAAGGTAGTCCAAACCTAAAATAAGTGAGCTCCATTTTCTGCCCATCATGATTGGTTCCAGTGGGTATGAACCAAATGAGTTGATGAGAAATTGGCCCCAAGACATTTGCTGCAACTCTTGGGAGAAAGATGTCTTCTTTTTTTCTAGGGTTGCTCCGATGGTAGGATGCAAGCCTGGAGCTCTTGGTTCTCAAGAAGAGAGCCAGTTGAGAATGGAGCCTGTGCTGAGATGAAGAGAGACAGATACTGAAAGCCTTGTCAGGGCCCTGGACCCAGACATGCCCGAGCCTATCTACGTTTGGAATTTTGAGTTACAAATGCTGATTGATTACTTTTGTTTGTCTTATACACTTTGAGTTGGTTTTCTGTCAACCATGACTAGATCAATAGACTATGTCTCTAATTTCACTTCTTATCTGTATATATTAGGAATTGTGTTCATCTGCTTGAAGAGGGGTGACATAGGCTAAAACATCTATTTTGGTCATGTATTAAGAATTTTAGAGATAAATAGTCCTGGCTTGGAATGATGGCTCCACAATGCTATTAGGGACTCAGGTTTCTTCAATTTTATTTTTGGTTCTCCTAGACATGACAACGAGATGGCTGATCATCCTCCAGCATTGGGTCCTAGCTCCAGGCGGGAGAAAGCAAAGGGCAAAAGGTGTCACACACGTGCCCGCAAAATCTGACCACAAAGCCCCTGGAAAGAGGTTTTACAGAAAACCTGCAGAACGTTTTTCCCCCATTTTTTTAGTTGTGATAAAATATATACAACACAAAATTTGCCATTTTGACCATTTTTAAGCATACAATTCAGTGGCATTAATCACATTCACAATGTTGTGCAACCATTAGCACTATCTCTAAATTTTTTTCATGTACCTAACAAAAACTCTGCAATCATTAAGCATGAACTCCCAGTCCTATCCCTTCTCAGCCCCTGGTAAACTCTAACCTGCTTTCTGTCTCTATGCATTGCCTGTTCTAGGTACCTCATACAGTGTTTGTCCTTTTGCATGTGGCTTACTTCACTTAGCATGATGTCTTCAATATTCATCCATGTTGTGGCATGTATCCAAACTTCATTCCTTTTTATGGCTAAATAATATTACACTATATACCACATCATGTTTATCCATTCATCTGTGCCTAAACGCCTGGATTGTTTCCACTTTTGGGCTACTGTCCACATATCAACTTTTAATTACATTTTATTGGTCACAATTTTGCCACGGGAGCACCCTTCTCTTTAAGGAAGACTAAAAAATGTAATTTTCCATCAGCCAGGTAGAGTGTCCCCAGTCACAATTGAAGTTTTATTCATAAGAAGAAATAAAGAGAGGCTACTTGGTCAGCAACTAGAAGTTTCTGCAACAATCCACTCTTTTGCCAGCAAATGTCATTCTATACATAGAATACATTCACCTTTTCCCAAAGGATACCGCCGCAAAGTCTCATCCATTAGAAAGGTAGGATTTCTGGGCAGTAGGCAGCCCTCTTCAGTAGGTTTTGGTGTGTCCTCTCTAAACTAAAAGAAAACCTACTTGCTACCAGCACACCTTTTATTCAATAGTGCAGAAGGAACAAGATAACCAATGAGAACTCCTTTTAAGAGCTTGTTTGAGGTTCTAGCAGGGGAGCCCAGCTACTCGTATACCTTTGACCAAAAAATGATCCTTCTCTATTGGGGAAGGTCATCCTCTTTGACCAAGTGTGCACTTTGGGATGGACGCACATGGAGTGGTGAGGGAGGAAGGGGACATCCACCTAGCCACCCAGATCAGCCGGATCAACCCTGGCGATTGATGGAGTGACAGGTATCACATCCAAGAACTTTAAAAGCAGAGACTGAAGCACACACAATGGTCATAGATGTGTAGAAAATGATCCACTGAGCAGAAATAACAAAATTTCTCTCTCCTGAGAATAGTGGATATTACCTGGCTAGCAAATCATCTGTTCTCTTTTCAAGGAAGAGCTCTCTTACCCATGACTTTCCATCACCCTTCTATCTGCCCTCTGGAAGTTTCTTCTTCTTCCATCTCTCTCCCTGGACTCATCTGAGATGGAATTGGAGAGGTTTCCTACTGGGCTCAGTGATGTTTTAGGAGTTTAAGTGTTTAGGGATTTAATAGTCATAGGTTGCTACCTATCAAGCTTGGGTATTATTTGGCAGTATATTTCCTCCTAAGAGCTAGTAGGCTTCAAATACTTCCTGTTAAGTGTATCCATGACCAAACATCTTGTTTAGACATAATATTTAAGCATGAACAGTCTACCCCACTAATTCCACCTTGCTCTCCAGCCATACTAAACTTCTTTCGCTTCTTAAAACTCATCATGAACCAGGGCTTTGAATGTGCCAGTCCAACTGCCTAGAACAACATACCATTTGGCTATTTATCTTTGAGGATTCAGCTTAAGCCCTCCTGGTTGTCTTAGGTAGCATTCCCTAGCAGCAGAGCCTGAGGCAGGGGTTCAGACACAAGTGGCCTATTTGAGGGAGTGATCTTTAGGAAAACCCCCCAAGGGCGTATGGGAAACAGAATAAGAAAGGACAGTGATTCTCTATCCAATTGTGGTTTCCTGGAGAACAGCATTAGCACCCCCTGAGAACTTGCTAGAAATGAACATTTTCAGGCATCACTCATCTTAGAAATTTTGGGGGTAGAACCCAGTAATCTATCATTTAACACACCTTTTAGGTGATTCTAATGCAGGCTATGGTTTGACAACCACTTGGGGAGGGGACAAAGACAAATAAGGATGTGTTCTCAAGTAAAGTCTAATCTTAGCCTTATCCATAGAGGACTCGGGAGCATAAACTGCATCTCAGAGCTGTCCCTGCCTCTGGCAAGAGGGCAGCCTTTTGGACTCCTATATCTGCCACTCACTGGCTGCAGGCTGCCTGTCCAGGAGAGGGGCTTGTATTTCCCTGGGCACTGTGGCTCCCATCAGCTGAGAGCAATTCTCCCAAGAAGGGGCAGCTGTGGATCCGGGAGGTTAGAGTTGGAGGGTTATAAATGCACCAACCCAGTAAAGAGAATCTGGGGTGTGGGTACCAACAGCATCTGCTACAGTTATTTTTATTTGCCCCATTATCTCTGTCCTCTCCATTAGACTGAGAGTTTCAGGTGATCAAGAACGATGTCTTTTCTTGCTTATTATTGATGTGCCAGTGCCTGTCACAGGTGCAAAACTTAGTAATTATTTTTGCAATTAATTGATTAAACAAGTGCTAATTAAGTGCCTGCTCTATTCTGGGCACTGTTCTTGGGTCTGGCAATTTAGATGTGAACAAGACAGAGCACCTGTCCTCATGGAATTCTTTGGCTGTAGGTGTGGAGATGACAAGAAACACAAAAATGTACGCACACACATAAGCAGTATAATGTCAGATTTTGATAAATGCTATGAAAAAAAACAAAGCAGAGTGATAGGATAGAGAGCAGTATGGGGTGTTATTTTAGATAGAGCAGTTAAAGAAGGATTCTCTAAGATGGTGACATTTGAACCAAGGTATGAGCAAAGTAAGGTACTGAACCAGGAGAGTATCTGGTGGCAGCAATTTGTGTGTGAATTCAAAATTATGTCAAAAAATTTTTATAAAATGTATATCTCAGGGAAGAGCATTCCAGGCACAGGGAATCAATGGCTGAGTCACAGGAAACACCTGGCATTTCTGTATTGATAAAGCAGGAAGTGGCTGGAAGAGATGGACAGGTGGCATGATGCTTACTGTTTTCATTTATTTGTTAATTAACTTTAAACAAATATCAAAACATTCATGCACAGGATTTTTAAAAATCAGATAGGACAGAAGGGGCTGTCATGAAAAGCAGCTGTCCTGCTCCACCCTGGTCATTCTCGTTGCTTCTTTTGTCTTAGTTTAGTTCACTTCACCCCAACCTCTCATCCTCTCTTCTCCAAATATAGTTGTAGAGTATTTTTAGTTTCTCTACTGATTACCTTTGTAATTATCAATAGCATACTAGACACTCAGGACCTCCTTTCATCAGCTGTCTTTGTAATATCAGGATGTTGCATCCTGCTATTTCTCCCCTCCTTCCACCATCCAACTTCCATCGCTGCTCTAGACGGTAGAAACATAACTTGCAAGCGGTGGGTGCAAAAGAGAGCATGGGGGTTTTGGATACTGAAAGAAGGCTAGTAAGACTGAAGTTTAAATAAGGAAGTGTGAATGTTTTAAGCACGTTTATTTTTCAGTGCTTTTTCTATAGATTGCATCTAAAAGTGAAAAAGTAATAACTAGAACATGTGGAAATTTCAAGAGAGAATTTCAAGATGACAGGACGACACTATTCAATCCACACGTGCCTGGTTTTCAACATCTCTTTAACTTATACCCATGTGAGTGCCCTTACCTTGGAAGAATTTTTCTCTTTTAAATTATGTCCCATTTTCTCCCCGTGGAAGAAGGGCACAGACAAAAAGTAAGGCTGTTATGGTACCACTGATACCCAACCTAATTCTTCTAGCAGGGGGCTCTGTTGTCTTCTCATTCCTGATCATGTTTTACTGCTGATCCCATAGACATCACCAGAGTGGTGCCCAAAGCGGATCACACGGACTTATCACAGCAGAGTCTTCGGAGATATCATGAAAATTCTCCCTTCTCTAAGAACTGTCCTCCCTTCCTCAACTCACAGGGGCTGGTTGTGATGGCGATGTGTGTACTACCTGGCCCTGTCTCCTCGTTTATAGTTGATTGGGCCAGGAAGTGACACACAACACAAGCTAGGCTGACGAGATTGCCTTTCCTGGAAATTCTGAATTGGGACTAAGACTGTCCAGTTTAGTCTGGGTTGGTTTCTTTAATAGAGATGACATAAAAATTCAAAATCCAGCTTCCGTCTCGAGGATCAAGGAACAGAGAAAGCCAAACAATTTTTTCAATTAAAAATATGAAAAGAGGCAGAGATGGAAAATGGAGTAACTAGTGGGGCTCCTGATGGCTTCTATTCCAGCTCTCTGCCTCGGCCTGATTGTGTCTTTGCCATATGGTTCCTTGAAACATCATTATGTCTTGATACTAAATCCCCTCTTTTCTTAAGCTAGCTCCAGTGAGTTTCACAGTTTGTAGCCAAAATGTACTCGCTTGTAAAATATCCCCTACTACATTATCTGCTTCTTAGGAGATGGGAACTATATCTTTGTAATTCTCCAAAGCGCTGAGCAGAAGGCCTGGCACATAGTAGGCACTCAAGAAGCATTTGTTGAATAGAATCAGCTGTCAGTACTCCCTCCAGAATGACACAACCACTTACAGGAAGCACTGACCCCTCCAGAGGTGAAGGTAATGCTGAGATACAAGAGTACAAACAGAAAAAAGCACAAATAGATACTCTGTGCCAGCTACTCCACTAAGCTGACAGCCCAATGGAAGAAAAAGTCTTAATAAGAGAATCAGACATCAGTTGCAAGATGTCTGAATGCTTCCAAGTCTGCTGCCAGATAAGTAGGATCAGAGAGGGTTATCAGCAAATGCAGAGGAAGAGCCTGGCTCCATCCCTGTAAGGAGAGAGTGCTTTGAATCTCTTGGGTCCCTGATGGATCTGTTGAAAGAGCCCTCTAGTGGTGAAAATGAGCAATTATTAATATATCTAGCCTTAGAAGCAGATGCTACGCACCCATGTACACACACCTACACGTTCAACTGAATGAAAGGAAAAGATGAGCTCACCCCCTAGTAAGTGAGGAGGCATCATCAGGAACTGACTGACGGCCTCCCTGCCTCCACACTCCTACTCCAGTCAGGTGTTCTGACTTGCTCCACATGCAGGTTCAGGACTTCCCACACTGCCATCAGCTCGGCTCTGGACAGGAATCACAAAGAATAATCCTGCCTCATCAAGCCAAAGGCTCAATACAAAACTGCATTCTTATAATGTATATCCCTCTCTCTCCTTCAGAAAAATTGTCCACCTCCTGATTCATGAGTGTTACCTTTATCTGCCTGAGTTCCTGACCCTTGTCCTCACTATACTATCCGGATACTTGATCCCTTCTGCTGGGCCTCCTGGGCACCATACCCTGTCTGTCTGGGCTTGTATTACAGAGCCAAGGAGGGTTGCTATTGTTTTACTGTGGGTAGGTGAATGGAGTGATTGGGACATACTCTGCCTCAGCCCAAAGCCCATTGACCTTCCATCCACACAGTCCCTTGAGAGAAGACCTTTCTCACCCCTATTAGAGTAAGAGAAGAATCAAACAAATCCTGAATTGACTGTTCTGATTATTATTATTTCATATTATTTAAATTTCTGAGAATGAGGAAGGAAATTTTTATTCATTTAATAACTACTCCCAGGAAAGATCAACTTCACCTCAATGTTAACACATGCATATGCAACTAAATGCACATAGGTATACACATCTATACATTCAAACCCATACTCTAGCTACACACATGCATGCACACCCACATATGCACACACCTATGCATTTGCAGTAAACGCATTCACATGGCCCATAACACTGTACACACATACAATCATATATTTACATACTTGCTTTACTTCTACAACAAATTCACAGGCATTCAGAATTCATAACTAAATTGACTATATCACAGGTAAACATTCAAACACAATTACACCATAACTAGATATTCAGGCCTATGCATGCACATGCAAGTATATCTAACAACAAGAACAAAGTCTTCAAATAACCCCAACACCAAAATAAAAGTAGCACAGTCACCAACGAAGTTGTGAGCTGCATTTGAGAACTCTTCAATACATTGCTGCTAGTCGGTCATCAGAATAGAAGCTCTCAGACACCCAGAGATGGCAGCAGGGGAGTATGTGTGTCTGTGGTTACCTCCCATTTTATTTCTGTTTAGCTAAATAGCATTCAAATGTGACAGTTGGTTGTGGACATATCTCAGGGACTGCAGAAACAACCCAAGCAGCCTCAATTCCAAACATTCAACCTCTGGGTATCAGTCCCATTATGCTACAAGAAAAAAAATAATAAAGGCAATTTTGTGGGCTGTCCTTAGTCAACTCAGGGTGCATCCATGTATATGCTAAAATACATGGAAACAAAAAGCTGGTTAAATGCTGGTGCTTTGCAACATTGGCCATTTCCAAGGAAGAAGGGTTTCAGGTGTGCAATGTCATTTGCACTTTGGGCTAACAAGGAAAGCAGACCTAACTTCCTCTGCCTTCTGGTCTGACTTAGACAAGAGTATTAACAAATGGACATCCTAGGGATCTTTGAAAATAATCTCACATTTTTGGTGACTCTTCCACCTTGAATCCATCACCCATTCAATTGTAGAGGTGTTAAAATATATAAGAGAGGTATTCAGAGGCTAAAAGCTCACACTTCCTCTCCCAAGGCCCCTGATATATGCATGACAGAGTCTATATACGTTTAGCTCCTTCCGTCTTTTAGGAATACATGATCATATGTATATGAACAGTTCCGGGTCTGATCTGAGCAGGTTGTCTCCGGTGTAAACCAGAGCTCCAGAGAAAGGAGGGTAGACATATTGGTTTGTTTTCTGGGGAACCAAATTGAGACAGACTGTACACAGATGTGCCTGTGACACCACTTTTTGCCCGCCTAAGTGAGCCACAGGGCCGTCGCCGGAGCCGCTGGTGCCTTTAAGAAGACTCGATCTTTTGGGTCTTCTCTCTCCCCAGTGGGCTCCAGCGGCGCCAGCAGCAAAAGGCAAACTTGCCTGGCTCGTGGAAGGAGGGGGGCATTGAAGAATGCCGCGTTGGGTGGGTGCCGAGAGAGCGCCAGAGCGTGCTACGGGCTTCTTTCCCCTTCCCCTTTCCTTAACCCTTCCCGGAGCGGAGGAACAGGGTCGTGCTGCAGAGCCAGGAAGCCAGGGTGCTGACTGCCCTGGGCTCCCGAAACTTTGCGCGGAGAGTGGGCTTGCATGAGCAGAGCCGAGCAGGCTGGCTGACGTGGGAAGGGACAGGGAAAGGGTGGGGTAGAGGAAAGACCCTTTAGCCCCCCGAGTCTCCAGCCCGGCTGCTAGAAAGGCGGGGGTGCAGCCGCAGGAGGGAGCTGTCCCTTCAGCACCACGGACCTTAAAGCAGGGGCGGTAGGACGGACGAGGCGGGGCAACAGCCGGGGAGCTGTCCCTTCAGCACCACGGACCTTCACCCTCCAGTGAGACCAGCCGGCCCCCGCCCCAGGACTCTGTCTTTTCTCCAGTTTGAGCGGGGGTGTCGGGGAGCAGGCGGAGAGCTTTCCTGGGAGGCTGGGGAAGCAGTGAACACTTCTCAGCGACTCGCCTCCCAGCAGTGCTATTTTTTGCTATCCGCCCTCACCCCCAGCACACGCGCTCGCACACACACGCACACACACGCACGCACGAACACACACACACATACACAGACCTCTCTGGATTTCTTTGCCTTGAGTCTCCCGGGGCTGTGAAGAGCCAGGCGCATCTCAAACCGAGCTGGCAGCTCCAGGCTCCGGAGCCATGCCCTGCACGGACTCTCGTCCTTACCAAGCTCCTGAGGAATGAAAGGAACCCGGGGACCCTCAGAAGGCAGCAGTGATGTGGACCAACCCCCTGGAGCCTGCACCCTTCCGAGGGCCATAGGCGACCCAGGGAACTGGAGAGAGCTCCAGACAGGAAATCCCAGCTTTCCCAAAGTCCCTGTGGATGCTGACAAAAGGAGACCTGAATTTTTGGAAGAGCCTGTCCTAGGTTACCCAGCTGCAGAGTGATTTTACCCTCTGGCACTGAATCTCCCCCTCCAACCCCCAGCCGTCCAGAGTACCATGAAGAATTATGAGGATGTGTGACAGAGGTATCCAGATGTTGATCACCACTGTGGGAGCCTTCGCAGCTTTTAGTTTAATGACCATTGCAGTGGGCACGGACTACTGGTTATATTCCAGAGGTGTGTGCAGGACTAAATCTACAAGTGATAATGAAACCAGCAGGAAGAATGAAGAAGTAATGACCCATTCGGGGCTGTGGAGGACCTGCTGCCTAGAAGGTATTTACAAATTCCTCTCAATGGCTCCAAATAATCCAGTTTCTGATATTCTGGTGGGTGTTTGGGGAGATGGAGGCAGTGATGAGGAAAGAAGAATAGTTCAAATTTTTGCTGAGAATGTGCAGGTGTCCTGACTCTGTTTCCAGCAAGACTGGCACTGTGTGGGATAAAGCGGTTGGGTCTTGTTGATTGTTTTTTGTATAAGCTTCATAAGATGAGATTTTGTGCCACTCTAGGCAGCTTCTGCAGTTGAGAAAAGTCTTCAGATCCAAAATCCTTAGGCGTATTGTGAACTGCTTGTGAACTGTGCTCTGGCTTGAGATAGGGTCTTTAACTCCGCTTAAATTGCATTTTAGGGGGTTGAGGAGAGGGAGGAAAGGAGGAAGGGGAGATAGGAGGAAGGGAGTGAGGGAGAAAGAAACCCTGCTCTGGCCTGGCACATTCTGAGATATTTCCTTATTTCTCAACATAGTCTTATCAGTTTCTTCTGAGTTTGGTCTAACCTGATATTGTCATGAAATTCCATTACCAACCAGTACTAGGGTAACATATGTAAACCCCCATTCCCACCTGCACCTCCATGCACACAGTTTAAGAAAACTTCCTTATTAATACATGCCTCACTATTTTGGATCAAAACAAACCTGAAGTCTTGGTATTTGCTATCCACCTGTCTTCATTCCTAAATCATTCCCAAACCCAACAAATATATTTCCATGACATTTACATAAGATCAATTCTCCAAGAATTGCAGCTCATCGCTTCTAATTCTAAAAATTAGAGCATTCGTTCTAAATTATAGTGAAGAAAGCAGAACATTTTAGAATACCAAGCATTTGGGTAGCCTATCTTATTATTAAACTTGCTTTCACCTCACCAGAATTCACTCTCAGCATTACTGGGCAATTCTTGGATGTCATTGGGAGTAAACAGAAAGATAAAGAGGAAAATCAAAGCTCTTTGTAGCCTATATGCCTGAGGGAAGTCATTGGATTAGAGGGGCAGTAGAGAGTTTTCTTAGGCTTCTCAGGAATCTGTGAAGCTTGTCACAGTGACAGGCAAGGAAATTTGGGTTTCCTATATGCTCCCCTCCCCTGTTTGCCATTGGTTCTCCACACCTGCATTCCCACTGGCTGGCATTTGTCAGGGCTTCTTGAGAACTTGCATTTATGTAAATCACTTAGGAAATCATGCTATGACATCACTTGCTAGTGTAATATTGCATCATCCCTGGCCTTCTTCCCATGTCCTGACACTTGGAACAACTGCTCTCCTGACTGTGGCGCTACTACAATTGATTTTGTTTCTAACACAAATTTGCAACTGGTGGGAAGCCCAGGTAGGAAAGGGGTACCTTAAATGCAACAAGGATCACGTGAAGTCAGAAGACCTGGGCAATGCTGCAAACCATCTGTGTGACCTTGGCTAAGACATTTACCCTCTCCAACTCTCAGTTTGTTAATCTGGGAAATGATTATTTTGGATTAGGTTGTCTTGAATGAGCACTATGCAAAGCTTATACCGTATCCACTGAATGAACAGAATTCTAGAATAATTATTTCCTAAACACTGGCAAAAGTCTAATATTTGTGATCATTTGTGATTGGGCATGGTGAAGTCATTTACCTTAGGGAAGTTCCATATTTCCCTTTCCTATATTGACAATGAAGAACTGAATTATCTTTTGTAAATATTATTTGGTGGATGTTGCAATACCTACATAGTTCTAGAGATGGTATAAAAAATCTGAGGCTCCTCCAAGCCAAAACTGGCACATATTTGTATTGTGCTTTAGTCATTTCCAATTCTTCAGCCTCTGGGACCTAAACCTGAGAATTCACAATTAAACATCAAGTTTGGCTTTTCCCATTATGATTGATGAAAAAATAAATCTATCAGAGCAGAAATAAGACCTAAAATTCCTGAACCCTTGCTCAGAATTTCTCAACTGATGGTTTCTCTTTTCTCCAACATCATTTCCTACACCTACAGTTTGTACAAGGAATTGAAACCCCACCCAGGCATTCTGTAAGCTTAGTGGGAGAAGAGAGAAATTGAATCAAGAAGGAATAGGATGAATTGAAGATGTGTCCTTGGGCAGGTGAATTCTATTAAGTAAATTTGTTGTAGTCTCCATACAATTTGGCCTGGCTAATTTTTCTTACTATTTTTTTTTTTAGTATTAAATACAGTAAGATGCACAAACCGTAATGAATCATGATAAGTTTTTTGCTATGTGTACACCCATATAAACAACACCTAGATGGGCCTGGCTAAAATTTGAAGTCAAGATTTTTATTAATGTACTGAGTACATCAAGTGTTCAAGGAATTTGCAGGAGCCTCTGATTTCTGCGTGGGAAGACACATGCAGTTGGTAGCATCTATCTGAGACATTTCCATCCTCGCCTAGAATGGAGACGTACAACCACTTCCCATTCAGTATCTCCTTTATGTTCCAGAGCCTCAACATCCTCATTTTCTAGTCCTTTAAGTGTCGAAGTATAATGTGTTTGTGGGGGGGGGGAGTGCGGACTTGTAGCTCAATTTTCTTAGAGATCAAATTAGAAGAGTCAGTTCTTCCATACTTCTTTAAAGAGCCCTGAGACAATGTAGCTATTTTGTGAGAAGGCTCAGGAGAGACATGACAGCTGTCTGCAAATATCTGAAAGGCTGTCATATGGAAGAGAGATTTGAAATGTTCTGTGTGGCCTTAAGAAGGTAGAAGCATGAGCTAGAGGGAAACAGGTATTACCTTAATATAAATAACTGTCCCATGTGGAATGGGAAGCTTTAGGAAGTGACGGGTCCTCCAACATCAAAGATATTCAAGTATAAGAAAACTACATGAATTGTTTTCAAATTTGGCTAGTCATCAGAATCACAGGAAGAGCTTAAAAAACAAAAAGATTACTGGGTTCCACAACTAGATCCCCTGCTTCCATAGGTCTGTGTGGATCCCTGAAATCTGAATTTTCTAAAAGTGCCCCAAGCAATTCTGATGTTAAAGCCAACGTGTACTGAGTATTTACGCTGGGCCTGGGGATGACTATATATTTTAAGGAGAATCATGTGACTCAAATAAGAGAAGGATGTTTCCAGTTTTCATTTCTATAACCCACCAGAATGTCATTTATATTTAGAACTTACTATGTGCTTGCACCGTTCTAAGAATTTTGAAAGATTAATTCTTTCATCTTCAAAGGAACTCAGTGATGTAGGTGCTATTATTACTCTCATTTTACAGATGAGGAAACTGAGGCCTGGAGAATTTATATGACTTGCCCAAGGTCACACATCTAAGCAGGCAGTACTTAACCTAAGTCACGCTGCTTCTCAGAGCATTTGCTAGAGAACATCAATTCATGTTTTGGAGAATAGTTTGCTACTGGTGCAAACATTGGCTTTGAGAATGCCCAGACACATGGGGTTTTTCCATTCAGAAGTCCTGGATCTCAGAACACTCAGCCTGCCTGTGCAGCATCGGCAGGGGCGCAGGAGCCACCAGACAGGCTCAACCTCAGAGGCAGCAAAAGACACACTTTGAATGAAGAAACAATCAACCTATGTAGAGACACCCACAATAAGAAACCAAAAGGAATGCCTGACTCATTATCTGGAAAATATGCAAAGCATTCACAAAGTAGTGGCCCAACCTGTTGTATGTTTTCAATGGTAATGTGTGAATTTGAATGAGAACGTATTCAATATGTGACTCTCTCTCTCATTAAGAAAACCTCTTGAAGCAACGTATTTGGATAGTGGAAAGACCGCTGGCCTAGTATTGAGGAATCCTGGGTGCTAATCACATTCCTGTCACTAACAGTTATGTGAACTGCGCATGGTATTTTTTCTCCTTTGAACCTCAATTTACCTCAGTTTACCCAATTCTAAAATGAGAACTTCAGATAAGATTAAGGAGTAACAAATCCAAATGTCCATGTGGACTAGGCAGGTAATACAAAATGTGGAACAAGCATTTTGCAGTTCTCCTAACTCAATTCTATGGAGGCGGGAGAGTAATAACACATTTGAGAAGATATATGGCAACTGAAACTTGGTTGCAGTGTGGAGGCAATAGGGAGTGGTGGGGACCATGGCAAACTGGAGAGCACAAGTCCCATCTAAAGGACAACTACTACTTGGCTTGAGTTGATTTTTACCCTGGGGAAATGTGGCCCAGTACGCCAACTATAGAAAGTCAGATGTAAAGCCTCTTGGTTTTTAAAATGTGGGAAACAAATTCAACTTTTTAAGAACATTAAACTACCCAAGCCAAATTTACCTTGTAGCTGAATTTGGCCTATGGGCTTCCAATTTCGAGCCCTAGAAATGATCTAAATGGCCTTTTTAATCCAAACTTCTGGTATTTTTAAATTTCAATCCTGAATTACTCTTTATTAGTCAATAATCATGTTTTCAATTCATTAAAAAAAATTGCCTACTAAAAAAAGAGCACCCACTTAGGATTTTAGGACAGAGAACTTAAAATTATGGAAAAGAGGTTCAACAAACTGCTATTTCTGCTACAGATGGGCCTGGATGACACCAAACATCTGGCTGGAAAAATGAAAAAAAATTAGCCAGTCATTAGAAGTTCCCCCATATTTCCAAATCTCCAGATGGTTGACTTTTTCAGCCAGATGGGGTTCCAGCTTTATTTATGTGTTCATAAGCCTTCAGGGAAGCTGCAAAGATGTGGTTAAGGATGGAGGTGAGAGGAAGACATAGCATTTATTGAGCATTTTCTATGTGCCAAGCCCTGTGCTAGGTGCTTTCACATATGTTAACTCATACTTTTCACATCTCCTGTCTCCCCCAGTAGAACATAAACGCTATAAGGACAGGGATTCTTGCCTATGGAGGCACTGCTACAACCCTAAAGCTTAGAAACAGTACCAAGTCATGACTTTTGTGCCTCCAGTCCTAGATTTAATGCTGCACCCTCCCTTAGACATGAGTTCAGAATGAGCTGGAGCTCTCTCACTCCCTTCCCTACTCCTGACCTTCTCCCTGTTCCATTTCCTGTATTCTTCTTCCTTGCCTCCAAAGCCCAAGTGACAGATGGAAGAGAGGAGTGGGCTGGAGTCTTAGGCAGGATGGGAGTGAGTGACCGTAACTGTGGGTTGAGTCAGTATTGGACAGGTGGTAGAGGTCAGAAGAATGAGCATGACTAACATTCAGCCAGAACGTGTCCATATAGACATATTGGTTGTTAAAATGTTAAAATACTCCCCTATCTGTTGATAAACAACACATGGCCCACGTCCCTCACCAACTCCACTGGCACTGCCACTGCACCCATGCTAGGCTCTCCTGGGACCTCCCAGACCGCCCTGAGATCCATCAAGTAAAGGGTAAAGAGCTGGCCCGGCAGGTGCCATCAAGACCCTACTCCAGTCCTATGTAACTCTCCATTCTGATTGGCTGGTCTCATGCCCTACTGGTTGTTAAGTATTTTGAATCTTACTCCTGGTTATGTCATCACTGGTAGAAAAGACCTACTGTCTTCTTCCTACCTCAAACCCAACCCTCTGCCTTCTGATTCCAGGATTCCACCCTCCTAGATAGCAGATGTCTTAGAAATACTCTTGTTTGTTTCATCCTTTGAAATTTTATCTTCCAAATTAGAATAACGGTAAATGAACTTCATTCCAAGGTTGGGTGACCAGTGTGGGTTATTTGTGTGGGGGAATTAGTGTGTGTCAAGAAAAAAAAAGAAATTAGGTAAAAATATGACTGTGGCCTTTTAATGTTCTCACAGAGCGCAGCGCAATAAGCTTAACTTGGGGGTCATCCGGTTCTTTGGGGGAACATAACTTTGATGGACTTAGCTTTTATTATAGGATCAGGCCTACTTGCTGTACAGTTAGATATTTATTTATAGAAAATTGGGATGGTGCACATAAATTTGTTGTTCAGTAGAGGTGCACAAGATTTCTGTTCATTAGAGGAGATGAACCCAAATACTGTGAATTTATTCTCCCTCCCCAGAACACTAATAAGTTTTATACTAACTTAGTGATCTTATGTTAAAATTTTTTTTCACTCACAAACACTATAACATTCTCCTTTGAACGAGTTTTGTCATTCTGCTTGCTCCCTCATTGTTGAGTCGAATAAAATCTGACGTGAGCTCACTATGTATTTTAGGAGATTTGTGTTTTTAATAATTTGAAAATTATACTTTGACATATGGAAGTGCCCCCAATGAAAACAATGTTTCTGGGGTTAAAGAGAAGTCCAGAAAACCCAAAAGTTGTATTTCTTTTCCCTTATCCCCATGGCTCTTCCAGAACACACTTTTTTGATGTAGAAACAAATGGGCCTTTAATTATTTATGGGACCACGGAGAATGTGGGGCAATGGCAGGGATTTGGGGGTCAGGTGGACTGGGGTCTTATCTGGATCTTACCATTTACTGACTGTAAGACCTTGAAAGTTGCTTGAACTGTGAGCACTAGCTTCCTCACCTGCCAAATGAGGAAACTAAAGTAGCAAGTGCTTTCAAGCTGTTCCTGTTTTAGTTCTTGTGGTTCCTGGATATCTCTAAATAATATGTTGACCATTAATCCTTGATTTATTCATTTTAGACAATATCCATTCCATTCACTAAGACAAATGATGAGTAAGCTTTCTTATACCAGTACTCACCTTCCTCCTAATATTTTTAGTTCCCCAATGAGTTATCTGTGGCTCTGAGAAGAATCATTCATAATGACTGAGGGTGTCTGCAGTAAAAGAAAGACTGGCAACTCATTCCTGGATTGGACACTTGCTTAGGCAGCGTGATTGCTCATGTGCTCGTGTGCCTACCGCAGCAAGGATGTTGGAAGGAACAGCAGAGCTGGGAGAAGGCATGGCAGTGGGGAAGCCTATTTTCAATGGTGAGGACCTGTGAGTGGACTGGATCTGGCGGTGGGCAGCTGAGCTTGAACTATTGTGTCTGTATCCAACCTGAGAGAGCAGTCTGGTAGCCAAGAAGACCCTAGCTGGGACTGTATGATGTTTGTGAAGATGTTGCCTTATACAATGTAACCTAGAGGTCACTAGAGGTCAAGTAGGGGGCTGAAAGTCAAACCATGCTCTGCTCACCAAACCATGCCCTTGGTCCAGAACTGAGTCTATCCAAAGGGATGAGGGTCTTCAATAAATATTTCTGGATACTGCATGGACCAACTGCAGTCCCAGCAGCATGGAGCTATCAGGTGCCAATGGAGGGAACCAGGTGGGTTAGAAAAGACTAGATCAGTGTCAGATATTCTACATCAGGAAAGGAAGTTGCACTGGGAAGGCACCACAGCACCCTCCAATAACCAATGCATGTGCTGCCACGAGAGAGTCACCATGTAGATCCCTGCTCCACAGAGGGCACTGGGCATCGGTGTTAGCCGGAGAAGCAGTAGCAGTAAGCCAGAAAGGTTTGCAGCCTCGCCCAGCTACGTGAAGTGACGTGTTGACTTTTTCTTTCTTCCTTCCCCCTGCCACAACATACTGAAGGTGCGAGAATTTAAACGAGGAAGGAGCAGAGACCGAGCTTTGAATTCAACATGCAATTTGAAATTTTAGGCAGAACCAGAAGTTTTAACAACCAAAAGTGACTGGGAAGTTATGAAATCTGCCTAAAAAGACAATAAGGGATTTGACATAACACAGTTGAAAGCCAAAATAAAACTATGGCATGTTTATGCCCCACTAAGTTGAGACTCATCAATAAATATAAATAATACCATCATGCTTTGTCTCCACAATTCTAAAAGTTGAGAGCTCCGTGGTGTATATGCACTGCGATACTTGGCTGTCTCCCAAGGCTTGCCAAACTATGGCTGGGCCAAATTCAGCTCATTGCCTGTTTCTATACAGCCTACAGCTAAGAACGTTTCCTATATTTTTAAATGGTTGGAAAACTAAGTAATACTCAATAATATTTCATGACATATAAAAATGATATAAAATTCAAATCTCAGCATACCCATAATTCTAAATGTTGTCAGTGAAAAATTTATGGAAACTTTTTTTCTCTCTTGTCATTTGTGTATCTATATAGTATCTTCAGTTTTTGCTGTTTACCTGTAAATCCTAAAATATTTACTATCTGGCCCTTTCCAGAAAAAGTAAAGTTTGCCAACCCCTGCCATATCTCACTGCATGTGAGAGATGTAGGAATCTATAATAATGTTTTATTTCTAGAAGGACTCTTTGTTTTCCCAAGAGTATTGAATTGCTTTTTTTTTTTTTCTTGCACCGTTTGCCTTTATCATAGACTCTTTGTATGGTCAGGTATTCTTTCTTTCTGGAGAAATCTCACTTAGTTCTTTGCCCAGGTGGCCCTTGCCCTCTTCCTGAGACACAGAGAAGTTGAAGTTAAGCGAGATCCTCCCCTCCTCTGATGGTCTCCAGGAAAAGGTAGCCCCTGACCAGGCACACAGGAAACAGTATCTGTTGGGGCTGGCAAAAGAAGAAAGTTTTGGGAGCCAGAGTTTCCATTGGCAATAAAAAGAAAGGAACACTATAGAAAAATGTGACAATAAACTCAATAAGACATGGTGCCTGGGTGGGTGACAGTGAAGAAATTAAGGTCCACAACATGCAGCTGGTGTTGGCAGTCTAGATAGGGGTACTCTTCCAGATAGTTCCATGGATGGGGTTCAGTACGTTCATGAAACTTCATGAAAAAATATGTGAATGGGCACTTTATAGAAAGAGTCTTATGCACAAGAATGTTACAAATCATGAATATGGAGCTTAGAACAGAGGTGATATCTAGGTTGACACTTGGGATCATCCAAACACAGATGGTAATCAAAGGCAGGAAAGTACACAAGAGGTGCCAGAGAAAACCCAATGAATACAAAGCTGAAGATGACAAGCCTTAGTGGCATTAACCTTTATGGACAAAGAACAGAGGAGCCAGTGAAAATTGAGAAAAGGCAGAGATGAAGGAGGAGGAGAATTCAGGATTTAACTAACATTTTGTCTGCTGAGGCTTGCTCCAAAACAATGCAGGCAAATAGCAATGTCTACTACTAGAAGGTCTCCAGCCTAACAGAGCTCTCTGCAAGACAGGAGACTCACCAGTGGGTTGGTATGAGGGGCCCACTTCTAGGGTGAGTCCACTCTTCTTGCTGGGATTGGTCAGCAGATAAAATGCTATTATGAATCCTGGGGTGGGGGCTGCTTCCAAGGAGGCTGTAGAAGGAGAAGATGGGCTATGGGAACTCTAAAAAGAGGTGCCAAGGAATTAGCAAAAATAATTAATAGCTAAAACTTAATGTGCCAAGCTATGATTATATGGCAGATTGAGCATTCATTTCTGGGCCAGTCCCTGAGCATGCATTTATTTATTTAGCAGACACATGCTAGATGCCAGGCACTATTCTAAGGAAGCACTTTACAAATATTTAATCTTCCTGACTTCTTCAGGAGATAGATACTACCGTTACCCCCATTTTACCAAGAAAGGCAAATAGTCAGTAAAGCAGAGCTGGGATTTAAACTAGACTTTCTGCTGTCTCTCATTAACCATATGCCAGACATTTGAATAAAAACTTAGCATAAACAGGCTCAACTGAGTTTCATAATAGCCTTGTCTACTACTATCTGTCCTGTTCCGCCAGCAAGGAGACCGAAGCTCAAAGAGGTGAAGCAGCTTGCACAAAGTCATACTGCTAAGTGGTGGCAGAGCCGGGATGTGAAGCACAGCCTCACCCTGCCCACCACACTGCTCTGCCTAAATTTAAGAGCCCAGGCTGGGTGGGTAGGTCTCTGCCAACCTGCCCATTCCTATGTCAAGGAGAGTTTAGTGTCAGTCGCTGGCTCTGAACCACTCGACAACTGGAAATATTGTGAAAAATAATTCACCCAACCTTTGCCAATTTTGATTCCAAAGCCAGAAAGCAAGGTCAACACCAAAAAAAAATAATAATAATAAAGCTGATAAGATTTAGACATCGTAGCACTAAGGCTGTGAAGAAACATCACCTCTGGAGATCAAATTGTAAATTTTTCTTTAAAAAAAGTTAACACTAATCATTCGGAAGTGAGAAGAACAAGGAGTCTGACTGGATGCTGGTGAGCAAACTACCTGAGAGGCTCGCATCTTCTCCATTGGAATTGGGGTGTTTGCAAACTTGAGGATGTCATCAGGTTCATGGCTGTCCCACTTCCTGAGGAGTAAACTTGGGCCCACATTATTTATTTGACTTCTTGGAGCTTTAAACTCTGTGTCAGACAGGAGTCAAAGATTCCACCCACCTCCACCTCCTGGTTTCTGGCTTGAATAACTCTGCTACGTAGGTGGTCTATAGCCGGATTCTCATGCAGCACTCAGAAGGCCCAAACCGTCTTTGAAGAGGATTGGACATGCAATAGACCAATGCACCACCAGGCCTTGTTCTTACTGACCTTGGGCTTCACCTGACTGGCCTTTCTCATCCCCAAAATGGGCAGCTGGTATGAGACCGGGGCAGGCAAGGTCTACCATCATCTATTCACCTTTTAACTTGCATGTTGTAAGAAATATTATGAAATATCTTGCTGCCATCCAAAAACTCCATCCACCACATTTCCCTGAACCACCAGCCTAGAACCAGAGCCTGGAGTATAGTAGATGCTCGATAGATAGACATTAAATCTGTTGCTGGGGCAGAGTGGAGGGGCAAAAATCCTACCCAATGGGTACAGTGAACACTGTTTGGGTGAGGGGCACACCTATAGGTATAACTCAAGCATTACAAAAGCAATCCAGGTAACCAAAACCATTTGTACCCCCTTAATGTTTTGAAATAAAAAAATATCTGTTGCTGGAAGGAAGATAATTCAATTACCATGAGTTTCTCCTAGTGAATCACTCATACTAATCCCTAACAATTGCTGTTCTGCTTATAAGCACTTACAAATCAAACTTTTTTTGGTTTTTTTGGGTTTTTTTGAGACAGAGTCTCACTGTGTTGCCCAGGCTAGAGTGCCATGGCATCAGCCTAACTCAAAGAAACCTCAAACTCCTGGGCTCAAGTGATCCTTCTGCCTCAGCCTCCCGAGTAGCTGGGACTACAGGCATGCACCACCATGCCCAGCTAATTTTTTTCTATATATTTTTAGTTGGCCAATTAATTTCTACAAACCAACTTTGTAATAATATGTCCCATAAAACCAGCCACAATTGTTTTTTAGCAGCCTGTAGTTTGAAGGAGTCTGGTTTTCCAGGCTTGAAAATCTAAATGTTATTTGTCCATTCGTTTGGGTTTCTTTTTCCATTCTGTCCTTGAAGATTATCAAGAGTCTCATCTTAAAATTGCCTGAATATCCTGGGTGCAAACTCAGGGAAAGAAAATACATGTTGTGTGGACATACTGTGCACAAATGCGGCAGACACTGTTTCTATTCCTTGTGCCTGAGAATCTACGTCTATCTGGCTACCTGCTCGTTCAGGAAATGGCATTTCTACCACTCTGTATTCTGTAGCATGTGCAGCTCAGCACCGTGCATAGCTGCCCTGGGATACAATAACACCCACACGTTACATTAAAGTGATCCCCAAAATCATGCGTAACTGTTGAGATGTCTTCCATCACCTCATCCATTACGAAATTCTACTGTCACCCGTGGAAATTGGTTTCGGCATAGAGCAGTTAATATAGATGCATATTTACAGCAAATCATTTTGACTCTTTTGCAAATTACAGGACAGCAGAACCAATTAGCTGTTTATCAGCTTAAAACGCCTTAAAATGTGTATTACCGAGTAAGTCGTGATTTTTCAAAATATTACTTTTCACCAAAGACGAATCTGGCATGCAATCAAAATGCTCTAGGTGTTTAGAGAGAAATAAAAAAGATCAAATCAAGAGGTAATGATGTTAATCTGCGTCAAAGGTCTGCTGCGCAGCATAATGATCGCTCGTTTCTGCGTTTTCCCTCTGTGGTGAGTGATGGCTTAGCTCCTGAGCAGTTGGGGTTGGGTCCCAAGAGATAATAAGGTCGGAACCAAGGAAATCAGGTCTGGGCCACCCTAAAGATGACTTTCCAGTTACAGTCCCTGGGGTTCGGCTGCAGTGACAGCCCAGTGGCTTAAGAAATAGCCCAGTGCTGTGGACTTCTTCCTAACTACCCTAAAGCAGAAAAGGTGTGTCGGGGTGGGGTGGGGGATGGAATTGTACATGGTGAGGTCAAGGTGGGTTTCCCTGAGAAAGTGACATTTAACTCAAAATGTGAAGGAGGTGAGGAACCAAGCCAGGTGGCTATCTGGGGGAAGGACATTCCAGGGAGAAGGAACAGCAAATACAAAGGCCTGGAGGCGGGAATGTGCCGGGGATGTTCAAGGCAAAACATCCTTCTCTTGCGGCTAAACAGAGGGAGCAAGGAGGAGAGAAGCAGATCAGGTGAGGTACCACAGGCCAAGTTACACAGGGCCTTGAAGGGAGATGTAAGGACCTTGACTTTGCTTCTGAGTGAACTGGAAGCCCGTGGAGGATTTTGAGCCCAGGAATGACACGTTCTTGAGTTTGCCATGTCTGAGTCTTCCCAACTTTGTTATTTGCTGCTTGTCAGGAAGGGCACTTTGGCCTGTGACCTCCCTTGCTTCCCTCGGGCAAGAACTTTGGTTCTAGACTTTAAAGCTTTTGCGTCACCCCACCCTCACCCTTCTGTATGACTGGGGGTGGTAGAGTAGCATCTCATCAGCATTTCCTTCCTTCTTCCTCTGAGGACAAGCCCATGGTCCCTTATTATTTTCAGTGTTTGATTTCTCATTGTGGGAAAATGGAGTTTAAAAAGTGACGTTGATGTAGAAGTTTCTAGTGCTAGTGAATCTTGCAAAGCTCTTACAATCATCGTCCCTGCTAGGCAGCCCCTTCCTAATTCACAGATTCTCACCCTTTTCTAGCTCAAGCTGGCATTTCCTCCCGTGCATATCCCCTTTCTCAGTCTGGAGATCCAATAAGAGATGTGAAGTGAGTGGTTTGCATTTGAGGGGAACTCCAGCCTGCGTTCTTTTTTCCATAGAGACTTACTGAACAGCTACTATGTGCTGGACACTGTGCTAGGTCCTGAGGGTTCAGCAGAGAATAAGATAGATGAAGTTTCTGCCTTTGGTAGGCTCACAGTTGTGCAAGGAAGATGCTGACAAAGTCTACCCAAGCGAGCAGTGCACGGGACGCCTGTAGCATAGAGTACAAGGTCCCGGATTAATCAATGGCAGGGGCTTGTCACAGAAATGTTCTCTTAAGGCTTATGAGTCCACAAGGTGCCTGGCCCACAATAGGTGTTCAAAACACATTTGTCAAATGCACAAAAAAGCTTGTGTAGAGTACACAGAGGAGGACTGACCTCTCCTTGTGCTGGGGGCAGGAGTAGAAATGAATTCAGAGCCCTTGGTTTCTTCTCCTTAAGCAAAGAGGAAAGAGAACAGGGATATAGCCCACCCATGGAAATCTATGAAGATACATTGAACGATTACACATTTTTCTTTTCATTTTTTTTCATTTTTAAATTTTCTTTTGGAAAACAAATCCTGTCCTCCTTATCACAAATATTACAAAAATAAATAAATAAAAATAAATCCTGGATATTTGATCGTCATCATGTTCTTTTGAGTGGTATATTTTTCCCATTGTATTTTTTTTATTTATATTTATTTATTTATTTATTTATTGAGATAGGGTCTCACTCTGTTGCCCAGGCTGGAGTGCAGTGGCATCATATAGCTCACTGCAACCTCAAACTTCTGGGCTCAAGCAACCCTCCTGTCTTAGCTTCCTGAGTTGCTGGGATTACAGGTGCACACCAGCATGCCTGGCTAGTTTTTCTATTTTTTGTAGAGACAGGGTCTCGCTCTTGCTCAGGCTGGTCTTGAACTCATGACCTCAAGTGATCCTCCCACCTGGTTTCCCAAAGTACTAGGATTGCAGATGTGAGCCACTGTGCCCTACCTATTGCATTTTCTTAATTAAAATACCTTTTATAATATAAAAGTAATGCAAAACCACGTTCTCAATATAAACTTTTAAAACAAAGTAGCTAAGACAAAGATCCTCCTGTACCCTCACCATAATCTCATCCCTTTTCCCTCAAATGACTGGTTTACTTCCAGTTCGGTGAATATCTAATAAATATTAAATATCATTTCCCTATTTTTCTGCTCCACCAAGTAAAAGAGATTAGGGAGGGTATTTTTTCTCTTCAAGTTCAAATTCTTCATGATTTACTTAAAGCTTTTAAAAAATTATCTTACAATTTATTAAGACATTTAATCATGTGCACTATTTTAAAAATCAGATCGCATAGAAAGGCTTTTAATGACAAACATCCACTTCAGGGCTACTTTCCCCTCCCTACCTCCTGTTCCCCAGAGCAAGCTTTTTTAACCATTTCTGATTCAGTTCTTCTGGTGATAATACCCACATCTCTCAATGATATGTTCACCCCTCTATTTGTTGATTTATAATCTATTGACTTCCTGCCATGATAGGTGAGGATTTAGCTAACTCATTCCTCCCTCTGTATTGATTAGCTTTCTAACTTTTAAAAATAGCATACATCTTCATTTCTGTTTCCATCCACCTCAGGTAAAATGTCTTTGCTTCCCACTTTATAGAATGAGGATGTCCACATTCCCCGCTTTCTCCTACCTATGCCTGTCAGTGTACTTTTTTTGCCTTTTCATCATCAAGATTCATTCCATTTACATTTTATTCTGTGACTATACCTGTGTCTTCCATGCTGAGGCTATAGATGGATTCTGAAGTTTGAAAACCAATGAACGTTATTATGATTATGTAGAGAATGCTCAACTCGAAGCTGAGTCATTTTCTGGGATTATATTTTTTTCTTTTGTGGTTTCAATGTCACAGTCTCTGAGTCATTTAAAGAAAATGTCCAAATGGAGTCTTCTAACACAACCGGTTGCTCAAAGTCATGTCATATATTTGTTTGTGTCACAGTTAGGCTTTTTGGTACAGTTTTCACTTATCCTGGAGTTTCTGATCGACTCAAAGTGTTTTTTTATTTTAACAGGTCATTTCAGAGCAAAATTAGGCATCTCTAAAACACAAGCCCTGTGTGGGGGAACAGACCTTTCTGGAAAAATCACTCCTCTCCCTTTTTGCTGCTTCTTTATACAGTGTCATAGTTAAGAGCCCAATCTCTATGTTCAGATTTCTTGGGCTCAAGTCTCAGTTCAACCATGTATGGCCATGTGACTTTGGGCACATTACTTATCCTCCCCGTGTCTCAGCTTCTTCATCTGTAAAATGGGGATTATCACTGTACCTACTCATAGGATTGCTATGGGTATTCGGGATTCATACAACACTGAGAACAGTGCCTGGCACACAAAAGTACTAATTGGTATCAGTTATTACCATTTTCCTGGGATACATAGGTTGGACAGAATCTACTTATCTGCGTTTTTCCGCCAACAGCAGGGGATTATTCGGGCCATGGTTACCACTGCTCTGTTAGTCCCCAAGAATCTTCATACATCAGGGAAGACTGAGGCAAAGCCAATGATACAGCTGATGGAGACCCAACCAGGGAACAAGATTTGCAGTCTTTGGTGACAAGTCTTGGACCTGATTCTTTTCATACTGGTTGATGAAGAGTGGTCAAAACCTGAGGGAATGTATGTTCTAGAATATCCCCCAGATAAGCCACACTGGGTAACCCTTAGCACTTAATAAATAACAACTTCAAGTGCATATTAAGTGCTTACATGCATCATTTCACTTAGTCCTCCCAAAAGCCCTATGGGGTCTTGTACCCGTTTTACTGATAAGCCAATGGAACTCAGAGAACTGTCCTAAATTCTCATAGCTAGTAAGTGGTAGAGGTAGAATTTGAACTCAGGGGTTTTAAATCTGAAAACCTTGATCCTGATGTTGTAGCCCAGAGTTCTCAAAGCGTGGTCTGTTCACCTCTAAGCTTGGATGATGGGGTTCCCCAAGATCCTTTCAGGGGATTGATAAGGTCAAAACTATTTCAGAGTTATAATAGGATATGATTTGCCTTTTTCACTGTGATGAGATTTTGCTCTGATGATGCAAAAACAATGATAGGTACAACTGCTGGAGCCCGAGCTCGAAGCAAAGTGGTGGCACAATAGTCACTGTATTCATCACCACCACTCACTCACAAGGAAAGAAAATGCTAGCTCCACTTGAAAACATCCCTGATAAAGCAGTAAAAAAAGCATTAATTTCATTAAATCTCAAATCTTGAGAACTAGCTTTTAACACTGTGCGTAACAAAATGGGAAGTACACATTAAGCACTGCAGCTGCAAACCAGAGCATGCAAAGGCACTTGTGCAACTGAGTTGCTAGCTGAACTAGCTGCTTTTTTCCATGAAACACCCTATTTACTTGAAAGAATGACTGACAGGTAAATTATGGTTATTCAGGATTAGGTATTTGGCAGATATTTTCCCAAAAATGAGCTAATAGAGCCTGTCACTTCAAAGAAAGCAACTGACAGTATTTGTTGCCAAGGGTAACATTCAAGATTTCAAGTAAAAATTAAGATTTTGGAAAACTTGTGTCTGGCCCCGTGAGCTAATGTGATTCGTTTTTATATCGTGTAATGAAATGTGCCAAAATTTAGAAGATCTGTGTAACTCAGTGAACCAATATTTTCCAAATGACCAATGTATGACGTTACAAAATTATGCCTGGGTCAAAGTGCAGGATTAGAACAATGGATTTTAATGTAGTAGAGCATAAAAAATTAATTAATATGGCTTCAGATTCCACACTGCAAGCAAGCTTTAAGAAACTACCACTTGTCGAGTTTTGGTGTAGTATCAAAGAACATCCACAATTATCTTCAAAGACTATTCAAGTACTCCTCTCATGTCCAAGCACAAATTCGTGTGAGGCTAGATTTTCTTCGTATACTTCAACTTTAATAATATTTGGCAGTAGAGCAAATGCAGAAGCAGATATAAGAATCTGTCTTCTACTAAACCAGACATTAAAGAGATTTTCAAAAATGTAAAAACAAATGCCACTGTTCTCACTATTTTCTTTTTTTTTTTTAGTTCTGGAAAAATGTAGTTATTTTTTATTTTTTTATGTTATCATGTAATTGGGTCTATCATTTTCAAATGAATTCCAAAATAAATATTTTGAACTTTTTTGCATTTTAACTTCTGATACAAGAAAAATCAAATAGATAAACCTATATAAACAAAAGCTCAATAATTTGTGCAAGTGCAAAGGAGTTCTGAAGCCAAAAAATTTGAGAGCCTCTGCTATAGCTATATTTTGATTATGTTGGCTACCTTCAGATAGTTGAGGAAAGAAATTAAAAGTGCTATTTTCATATTTCTGTTAGAAGATTTCCTTCTAGTTCTGCCTTCTCATCTTCAGTGGGGGATGAAACACGATCCCTCGGTGGGTTCTGGTAGCTCTGTTTTTGAGTTCTCTTTAGTTGCAGCTAAGCCAAGCCATTGTTCCACCATCCCTGGAATGTAAGAGGCAACATGAGACTTCAGCAGGCCCTGAAAGAGGTGTCTTTGATTAAAACGCAACCCTGCTGGTATAAAGTTTGACAGGGCCTGGAGGGTTCATAGCATCTTGGGTCTTTGTTCACAAACACCGACAAAGCTCAGCTACCACTCCACAAAGGGTCGGGATCCGTGGTGATGTTCCTCACATGTGAGATGAAGCAGAATGCAGGAAAACTGAGCCTTGAGTCCTCAGGTTTTTTGGTGGATGGGTGTTTAAACTTATAAACTGTCCACCTTCTAACCTCTAATTAAAGAGACTGTGTGTGAGGGTGGAAAATTTCAAGAACCAAAGGAACTATTGGGCAGTCACTGAACAAACATTTCTCTTGGCCAGTCCCAGGGCTGGGCTCTGAGAAACAGAGAAACAGGCAGTTGGAGGGAGGGTGGTGTGAATATTGCTGGGAATGTTTTTGGTTGTTTGTTGTTTGGCCAACCTCACACCCATTCCCCCTTTTTCTGGTAATAATGTTCTGATTTTCTTTGGGGGCTACTCTGTCACCCGACACTCAGTGCATGTGGTTTGGGTAGAACTAACTCCCGCCTGGCTCTCAGGATGAGCATGTGACCTAGAAATGACCTTGTAGATTAACATAAGGCATCTGGAGTTTATACTAAGGCAGTGGTTCTCAACAGGGACATGTGGCCGTGTCTTAGACATTTTTGATTGAGAGATGGGGGGAATACTACTGGATCTAATAGATGAGGCCAGGGATGCGGCTAAATACACTGCAATGCACAGGACAGCCCCCCACAACAAAGAATTATTCAGTTCCAAATGTCAAGGGTGCTGAGAAAAAGGTCATGGGAAGCCAGTGAAAGGTGTTTAGCAGAGGAGCAGTATGATCTGAATTGAAGTTTTAAAGTATAGCCAGGTGCCACGTGGAAACAGATTTGTTTCTACGTGGGAGAGGGAGCAGGAGATAAGCTTGTGAGGGAAGATGAGCCAGCAGGCTATCGCAATAACCTGAGTGAGAGAAGATTCCAGAAGTGTGGAAGGAGGCATGGTTTTGAAATACACATTTGGAAATCATCAGTGGTAAAAGGCCAAGCCTTGAATGTGAATAAGAACCTCCAATAAGGCTGTGAAAAATAAGAGAATGGGATCAAAGACAGAGCCTTTGGGAGCATCTATGTATAACAAGTAAAATAATAACGACACCTAATGTTGTTTGAGAGTTTAGTGCCAGCTACTGTGCTAAGTAATTTACATGATCACATTTGACCCTTTTAACAACCCTTATTATAGAAAACTCAGGCACAGAGAAGTTAAGTCACTGGTCCAAGGTCACACACACAGCAATTATCTGAAACCAAATTTAAAATCAAATGCTTTAACTCCATGGCCTTCCCCCTTCTCTACCAAGGTGCCTTCCTGGACTGAGAAGAATCTTCCAAAGGAAATATTACAACCCTCAAGGGCTGAAAGATGCATAAGAGTTAGAGAGATGAGGGGAGGGGGTGGAGTTCCAGGAAGAGGGAACAGCACGAACAAAGTTCTAGAGGCTAGAGGGAGGGTAGCGTAAGAGAGAAACCAACACCTCCAGCAATTGCTAGGGCAGGTGTGAACTCATGGTTGGGTGGGGGTAGAGACTGGAGAAGTAGATGGGGCCGTGTCATGTGGATCCTTGGAAGGCACTTTAAGTTAGACTTGATCTAACTTGGGGGTGACAGAAATCCTTTGGAAACTTCAAAATGAGAGATTTAAAATCTGACATGACCAGCTTTTCATCTTTAAGGCTCATCCTGGCTGCAGTGTGGAGAGTAGACTGTGGAATGGAAGAGGAATATTTGAAGACTGGTTGAGGCCTTAATGCTATAATCTAGTAATAACGTCACATTAGGGAGGTGGCAGCAGTAATGGTCGCATTGGCCACCACTTTGGGAGACGCTTGAAAGCTGGAATCCATAAAACATCCCTCTTGTTGTGTGTAAAGGATGAGGGAGAATGAGCTCAGGAGACTCCCAGGTTTCTGCCTTTTAACCTTTTGATGGACAGTGATGCCATTTAGCGATGAAAAGTTTAGTGATGGGGGAACAGTGAGTATGGTTTTGAACGTGCTGAGTTTGCAGCTTCCTTTCTAACATTCAAGTAGGAGTGTTAAGAGGGCCCTGGATACACCACCCAAGAACTCACGAGGGATGTCCTGTCTAATTACTCCACGTATATGTAGCCATGCTTTTTGATCAGGGAACAGTAGTCAAACAGGTACATTCCAACCACTGCTAATTCTAGTAGAGGCAACTGGTGAAAAGCCGTGAGGTGAGGTGCTGTGTGACAAATGAACTGATGTTAAAAGTCCAAATGCAGCCTCAGGAGGTCACCGCCAGTCTAATTAGGTGTGGGTGGAGTTTACTGGGTCGTGGAAAGCAAGTTGGCCACACATTCATTTCAGCCCTCTCCTTCCATTGCTGACTTCTCGTCTGGTTCTGAGTGAACATTAAAGAACCCTTTCATAAACGGTGACCTTTTAGAATCTGAAATGATGGTTTCTGGCTAAATTACCATTCCAGCCCTGGGGCTGCTGCTTGAAGCTCTTGACTAGTCTCAAGTCCCCTGCTCTCAAGCACAATTTGGAAAAGGGCAGTGTTGTTTTCATCCTTAAAATGTCCATCATTCAGATGAAGGATCATCATTCATAATTGTGTGACCACACACTGTTTGAGGATGAAAAATGTACTAGGTGCTGAGCTTATGTTAATAACAAGACCACATCCAATTTTTTTTTCAGGAGAATTTGGGAACATTCTGTCTGAGGTCATACTAGAACAATAATACTGTTGTATCACCCACAATTCATTCAGTTGCAAGTGACAGGAAACTCAACTCTAACTAACTTAAGGATGGTGGGAATGGGGGAGAGAGACTGAGAGAAAGAGAGTGCAAGCCCTATTGGCTCACAGACCTGGGTAGCGAGGTATGGCTCGATGCAACAATGAAATTCACAAGGACACTGTTTCTCTCATCATTGTCTCCTCTGCTCTCTCTCTGTTGACTGTATTTCAGAGTAATGGATGGGAGACTCATGGATTCAGGATGGCTAACAGCAGCTCTCAGTGCTTTATTTCTCTATGCTTAAGTTTAGCCTAAAACCATGAAGTTTTTTCCCAGCAAGCAAAGGTCTCGTTGTATTTCATAGGCTTTGACTAGGTCACATGTCCATTACTGAACCAATCACCATAGTCGAGGGGTCCCACGGGGCTGATTGGCTTAGGCTCAAGTCATGTGCTCCGACTTTAGAGGAGGCGCCTAGATCCCCAGAGAGAATTATAAGGACAAACAACCACCATCATTGATCAGTGACTCCATGTCAGGCATGGTTCTAAGCTGTATGCATGCTGTTTTTCATTTGCTCCTCATGACAACCCCTTGAGGTAGGTATTATTGTTTCACTCTTTTAGTGATGAGGAAAACCAAAACCAACAACTTTATAAATGAGACAGGATCTGAGAGCATGATTCCCCATTCATTGTCCAATGAGAAAATTGAGGTTCAGGTTGAGTGATTTGCTCTAGGTCAAATATCAAGTAAACAGTGAAACAAGGACTAGAATCCTATGCCCACCCTCTCTGCAGTAATGCAGCCTAAGAGGTCAGTAAATATTTAGTAAGCCACATGGGCCCAGAGATACCTACTGGACTTATTGCAGACTAATCCTGAGCACTTAACTTCTGGGGCTGTGTTCTCATCACTTTCCTTCTGTACTTGTTATAGGCAGACATGAGACTCTTAAGAACCTGGTCACAAAGTTACCTGCAGAAATTTACACTGTAAATTAAGCTATTTATGAAATAATTTATCCAAATTGATTTTTTCTTGTATTAAAGTCACACGCATGTATGTATGACTGTGTATATGTATATTTATTTGTAGACATATGACCATATCTATTTCTGAATTTTCTATTCTTTTCTTTTAATCTATATTTCTATATCTGAGATTCTACCATACTGTCATTCAAATTAACATAGCTTCACAAGACTCTTAATACTAGAAGGGCATATTCTCCTGTACTATTCTTCTTTATCAGCCTCTTATTTCTTATAGTTTGGTTTTCCCAGCAAATCTTCTGACCATTCTGTCCCTTTGCCAGAAAAACCAGGATATTAACAAGTATTTAATTAATAGACTTACTGGGACACAATCAACATCTTTAGAACATTGAGACTTCACATTTAAAAACATGTCTCCCATTTGGTGACATCTTCCTTTATGTCTTTTAAAGACATTTTAACATTTTCCTCATTTGACCTTATGCATTTATTTGGTACATTATTTCTGGGTAGTATTTATATTTTTGATTACTCATGTTAAGGGGTGTGGGATGTTTTTTGAGTGTTACTAGTAAGTGAGGAAGCTATTATTGATCTGAATTATCTATTTGTCAGCTGCCTGAACTTTCTCACTGGTGCCAATTGCATTTTAATTAACTTCATTTGGTTTTCCAGATAAACAATCATATTGTCTACAAATAATAGGTGGAACTTTTTTGCTCCCATTCTTTTTTCTTTGACTGAGGCTTAGAGAACCGTGTTAAATAATGGTGGTGGTCAAAGACCGCCTTGCCTTTGTCCTAACTGTAATGGATGCCTTGTGAACAGTGCTTCTCCAAGTGTGGTTACAGGTCTGGGTGTAGAATTTATAGAAGCCTGGTGATCTGCATTTTTGCAAACACCTAAGGTGATTTCTGCCTCCCCTAAAGTGAATAACTACTCTAAGTTTTCACCAAAATGCATGGCATTTGCTGTTGGTTTAGATAGGTTTTCTTTGTCATGCTATCAAGATTTCTGTCAATGTCCACCTAAC
Organism: Lepilemur ruficaudatus; assembly: GCA_963574885.1. NCBI lineage: Eukaryota > Metazoa > Chordata > Mammalia > Primates > Lepilemuridae > Lepilemur > Lepilemur ruficaudatus. The sequence goes on from CAUYRT010075723.1 coordinate 56,811, forward strand.
TAGAAACTGTAATTAAGTATGGAGGTTTACATTTTTGGATATCTATTGAGATTACAAGTATTTTTCCCTCTTGGCTTATTAATAGAATGAAGTTATGTTAATGCCTTTCATATTAGCAAACTGCCTTTCATTCTTATAATAATTCCTTTGAGGGCGTATTTTAGTTTTGATTATATTATGCTGAAATAGGTTTGCTAATATATAATTTAGGATTTTTCTATAGTTTGCCAATGAAATTTGTCTGTTTTGTCTTTTGTGTGTTATTTTTGTTAAGTTTTAAAATAAGAGCTGTAGTAACTTGATCAAATGATTTTCTATGCTCTGAAGCAGATTAAATAGCATGGAAATTTTCATATAAAACCCTCTGGGTCTCGGACATTTTTGAAAGTAGTTCTTTGACAACTTTTCTCATGTCTGTATTTTTCTGGAGTCATTTTTGTTTCCTAGAAAATCATTCACTTCATAGAAATGTATCAGTGTTTTAGTTTAGGGTTGAACGGTGCGATTGCTTATAGTTTGTTTTCTTCCAAGTCTGCCTTTTTTCTTCTCTATTTTCTCATTTTGTCTCCAACTGCATTTATAATTGGTGTCATTTCTTCCAAGATTATGTCATTAAGTTGTCTTTCAGCCTTCAACTTTTAGGCTTTGAGTTTTCATCTCTTTCTGGGTTTCTTAATGTATTTTTTAAGAAGCTGGGAAGAGCAGTTTGAAAGCAGCCAACCAAATGCCATTTTGAGCAGTAAGTTTTTGCTCTTGGGAATTTCTTAACCTAGATTTAAAATTTCATCTTGTTGAGGTTGGCATGTTTTAATGTGAAGAGGTCCTTGTGGGATCCTAACTGCCATGCAGCAAAGTCACTAGACCTCTCAGATAAGTGTCATCTGCCAATGTGATTGACTAGTTTGCCATTTCAGTTCTCACCAAATCATTGATAAAATCATTGAACAGGAAAAGTTCAAGGACGTAGCAGTGTGGTACAAAAATTAACTAAGGATCTGTTAGCTTTGTCTGACAAACACAGGAATTATAATAAATTCTGTTTTGTGGGATTCCCATCCAAAAAAAAAAGAATTAGTTAAGCAACATCACCTTCAGAGGAGGAAACAGCTGAGTATGAACTCACTTTAGGTTCACTAAGCTCCCTGACATCCCCTAACACTGGCTGAACAAATGTTGTTCACTCCTGTGTCTCATGTTCAACAGGACTTACTCTGGGTACAACATCGTGCTGCTCTTAGACATGCAAAGCTGAAAAGATGTGGTCCCTGCCCCCAGGGACTTAGAGTATAAGGAAAATCCTTTCTTAGTTATGCGATCTCCTGTATCCCAAGGTTACCTCACGTCATTTTAAAAAAAATTTACTAACACAGATTGTTTAAGGTTCTTCTTCATCGATTATAAGAGTAACATGTTTACTGCAACCAGTGAAAGTATCCAAAAAATAGAAAAAGAAGTAATAATATCCCCTGCTCTGTCCCCATCCTGCTCCACCCCCACATTACCCCAAAGTAACCACTGTTGACAGCTAGATGTGATTCCCCCATACCCCTCTCTGCCCTCAAAGCACAGGTGCATGCACAGGAGGAGGGGCATTGTTTGCATCATAAAATTAAATTATATTGTAGACATTAGCCCACCTTTTGCTTTTCTCCCTTAATATATCATGGATATCCTTCCAGGTCTATAGACACTGCAGATCTAACTTAATCTAAAAGCTACATAACATTCCATAGAATGGGCATTCATCTTGTTCCCAGTTTTTATTGTCATTATTGTCATTCTTGTCGCATGTTGAATGGCAACAACATGTGTCCTTATATATTGGGTTTTTAATTTTTTGCCTGGATTACCAAACGTGAGATTGCTGGATCAATAGCATGGTCTTAATTGGCCCTGACAGATTATTATCCTTAAATGGTTATAGCAAAGGGGGTGTTTATCAGGCAAGTCTCTTATTTATTAAAATATAGGACCCGCCCACACACACACATTCAAAGACTTTCGCTTTGAAAGGAGAACCCCTAGAATGGGTTGGGAGCACAAACAGCCTGGAGTTTCGGTTGTCCTTAGCATTCTCTGCTGCCACCACCATGCCAAATCCCAGTGGGTGCTGCTCTAGGAACAATAGACAACACCCAACAGCAGAGCCTTGTATCAAGTGCTGGCCAAGGTGATACACTCATGCCTTAAGCACATGTCTTTCATTCTACTCCCACTGCTACGTAAGAGACAGACACTATCACCAACCTCATTTTACAGAAGTGGAGACTGAGGCCTAGAGAGTTTAAGTCACACATCTAGTAAGTGGTATAGTGGGATTTGATTCCAGTTCTAGCTGCCTCCAAGATCTGTGCTCTTAACCACTGTGTGGGATTTCTTCCAAGGATGCCGCCACTGAGACCGTGTCATTAGAGCCCCAAGTGATGAGAACTCTGACATTCACCTTGAACAGTGGCAGGGGCCCAGCCCGGCCTCCTGCTGTGAGGTCCTTGCAGTGAGCCTGACCTCCAGGTAGGCCCTTCCCGATCCAGACAGAACCAAGTGACTTCATGGGTTGCCTAGGACACCACAGTTGCATGTTTGCTTCTCCCTGTACAAAACGCAGAAGCCAGCTTTCTTCTCTCTCTCTCTCTCT
>CAUYRT010075725.1:0-26754 GCA_963574885.1 Lepilemur ruficaudatus
GGTGGGGTTTTTGTAGAAAGTGTTGAGAAATGTATGATGAAATCAGAAATGCATTACTCAGTAAGAGACCAAAGAAGTCAAGAATTGTGGAATCAGAAACATCCCAATCAATGACTTTGAAAGCTTTTCTGCTATGTATCCCCTTATCTCTAATCTGAAAAAAAAAAAAAAAAAGCACACAAGAAACAGGAATGGAACAGATATGGAATAGAAGGTAGAGGCAAGATTTTAGGATGGACCCTTTAACTTTTGGGTTCTTATTCTATTTCATATTCTTTTTTTTTTTTATTTCAGGGTATTGTGAGGTTACATTTTGGTTACATTTTATATCATTGCCTCTCCTTAGCAGGGGTTAGAGGCATGCCCTTCCCCTCCACGATGCTCACCGTGTCCTTCAGTTGTGAGTTTACCCTCCCCAACCCCCATCCCTGTAGAATATTACTACCATGTGAGCTCCATAGTGTTAATCAGTCAGTACCAATTTGATGGCGAGTACAAGTGGAGCCTGTTCTTCCATTCTTGTGTTACCTCACTTTGGATAATGGGCTCCAGCTCAATCCAGGAAAATATAAGAGGTGCTAGATCACTGTCATTTCTTATAATTGAGTAATATTCCATTGTATACATATAACAAATTTTAATAATCCACTCATGAATTGATGGGCACTTAGGTTGTTTCCACATCCTTGCAATAGTGAATTGTGCTGCCATACTACCTTTTTAGTAAAGTCTAAATCAATTTTTTTTGTTTGTCTTATAGAGGAGGAAAAAGACTTTCCTCCAGCTTCTTAGATTTAGTAGTTATAGACCTGAGAATTAAACTCACAAAAGACAGATTAGCAAGACAGAGAAAAAAACAGATTTAATTACATATGTATATACAAGAATTCACAAAGAAATGTCACAGGAGGAGATAGAATTTGGGGCTCATATACCATCTTAACAAAGGATGATAAATTTGGGAGAAGTAGGCATACAAAGGAAGGGAAGGCACTGGACTTCCAGTAGAGGCAAATTGTGGAAAGGTAAATATATGAGAAAAACTAAATGAATATAAGGGTTATTTAGTTTAGATCTGTTATGCAGATTCAAGTTTATGTTTCCTCCACTGATAGGAGTTATCTCTAGAGATTAAGGGCTGTCCTCCTTTTCCTGGTACAGGAAAAGAAGACACCTTTCCAAATAGAAATTTGTGTTACCTTTACAAAGGAAAATCTAGGACCCACTTTTAGACAGGTGGAGGGCAGAGAGCTTCATCTGCATCTGTTGTTTCTCAATTGCCTTCAGCTCAAAACAGTTCTTATCTCAAAGTGCCATCTTTTGGGCTGGTATACACTGACCCCCTTCTGTTTTTCTTTTTCTCTTATTCTCTTTGATTACTTTCGTTTTAGACTTGACTGGCACCTTCCACAAATTTTTTTGGTATATATTTCACTTATTTTATCTCACCGGCTCCTGATTTCCTGATTTTAAACCATCTATATTAGTTTTCATAAATGCAAACACTCTAAAATTTTAACAAAATAAAAATCACCCCCAATTCTGATATCTAGTGATGGTTTTTGTGAACATTTTGGTATATTTTATTTTTGTTGCAGGTATATATTTCTGTATGCATGTGTGTATCAACAAAACTCATTAATAATTTATAGTCAGAATCTGTGCTAGCTTCATATCCCCCACATATTCACTTGCATGCTAAATATCAAACCAACTTGTTCCTGGAACACACCTGTTCATCTTCACACACGCACCACTGCATATAGCATCCCTGGGTATTATTCCTTCGGCCTGGAGCAACTTTATCAACCTTCCTTCCCACCCTTAAGCTGAATTCCTATTTTGTAGTACCAAGAACCCCTTATAGTTGCCTAAATATCAAAACACATTTCACACACATTGTAATTTTCTTGTCCTTCTCTTCAGCTGCACAAAGAGCTCAACAAGCAATATTTTTGTTGACATCTGCTGCATGGTAGGGTTTCTATAAGTGTCTGTTATCAAATATATATTCCAAAGCCTTCCTGTCTGTATGAAATACATGCATCCATAAACATGTATTTTCTAAACACTTACTATACACATCTATGCTAGTTGCTGTATCGGTTATAACAGAAATATTGGCCATACCGAACACAGACAAATAGGAGAAGAAAGCAGGTTTGGAATCATAAGCCTTTGTCATTTTCAGTGTGTTGTCTTAGGCAAGATGAATACATTATTGTAACCTGCATGTTACAGATAAGAAATCTAAGATTAATGCCTGCTTTGCAGTATCATTTTGAGAATTTCCAAAGTCAGTGCTTTCACAATGTGAAGTCAGTGTTAAGAAATATTAGTAGTGCTGCTGTAATTTAATACATCAAAATGGTCACAATTTAATGAGTGCAGCATAAAGCATTTGTAGTTCTTACTGTCTTGCTGATGATAGAAAAGTTCAATACCTGTCTTTCTCCTAACAAACTCATAAATAAAACCTACAATATATTCAACCCTAAATCGTTACAAGATATGTGTTCATGCTTTCTGGAAACTTGGATAATGCTTCTTATTGCATTAGATCCCTGACAAAAACACAGATATTGCCTAAAAAAAAATAGTTCATGAGATTTTGTTTATAAAAATGCCTACAAATAGAAGAAGCAGGGTTATACAAAATAAAAAAAAAAAAACCTACACTATTTGATTTTAAAGTCTTAAAATTTAGATAGATTACTGAACCCCAAGGAAGTATCCCTCCATAGTTTTCATTACAGGCATATTTCTAGGGTCTCTTATTCTTAAAATATGATTCACAGATGGAAAGATCTCTAGGTTGACCCTTCTGTAAATTAACAGATCTACAGAGAAATTTGTACGAATCCGGTGACTTCTAATATCCATTTGACTCATCTACTATGCAACTCAGCATTTTTGCAAATTTTATTTTGTTTTTTTTTCTTTTAACATTCAATCCTCAAAAGTTTATAGTATAGAGAATGTTCCAGCTAATAATTATTTAGCAGTACTATCACTATCTTTTGTTCAAGCGTATTCTCAATAAAGCCCAACCATAAATTAAAAAAAAAAACAAAAAACAACATTCAGAAAGAGGTTGACAAAACACATTCAAACATACTCCTTTATGGGAGTTGTGATGTCTTTTGCTTGTTTGTGCAACCTCAAACTTTTCCCTCACAGTATAAAGTTTAACATTCCTTTGTAATTTAGTAGTTCTCAGTGATGAAGTTCTAATTTCATTAGTATGGAGATTTGGAGAGAGAGGGGGAAAAAGAGAGAGGGAAAATAGAGAGAGGGAGAATAAGCACAGGTAATTATTAGAAGAACAACATGGCAACTGGAGAGGCATCAGCACTTCCAGTGCACAGAGGGCATATTAATGAATCCCCAAAGTTTTTTTTTCTTAATTTCTGTGTTTTCATTAGAAAGCTAAAGAGAATAGTTTAAGCAGAAGCATTATGATTAGAGCAGATAAAACAAACACAAAAACTGTTAAAAAGCAATAAAATAGAAGAAAATAATATTTTAAAAAATATAAATATTGTAATAAAACCCCTTTTTTTTTCCTGGCGGGTTCACATGTATTGTTTATGATGATTGTACTCCATGACTTGTGGTTTCCTTCCACTTCACTTTGCCTGTGTACGCAGTATGAAAATTTTGTTTGATAGGTTGGGGTCTAATTGTATATTTAGTCAGCCAGAATCAAAGCAGAGCAGTTTTTTAAATGTCTATTTTTATTTGCCATATCAAATGTAAGAGGCTGGTCTCGTGATTCTGTAACACAATATTAATAACATTTAATTTCTTATCATTTGGTAAGACCTTGTCATTTATTACAACTACAACTTTGACTAATATAATTATTAGTTAACATTTCTTGAGAGTTTACCATGTGCCAATTAATATGATAAAGGAAGTCTCATAAATTACCTTATTTAATTATTTTAATATAACTATGAGAAAATTGCTATTATTACAATTCTAGACAAAAATGAGACTGATTACAAATGGGTGATTCAACTTAAAGATAGATCAATGGAAAATATCTACTCTGAAAAACAGAAAAGAGATTGAAGGAAAATTAGCACAACGTATTCCTCCTATCCAGCTGAAACTGGCAAATATAGTTAATAACAATGTAATGCACATATGAAAATGGCTACGAAAGTAGATTTTAAATGTTCTCCCAACGAAAATTAGGTTGATTTAATTTTTCCACAAGGGGTGTGTGTGTGTATATATGTATATCTCAAAAGATTACACTGTGCCTCATAAATATATACAATTATTAGTTAAAATTTTAAATATAAACAAATAAAACAAAATTTTTTAAGCAAAAAAATAAATACATAAAATTAGCAGACCCTCAGGAACCCATTGCAAAAATAGAATGCAGTCTAACACACAGGCAATTGTGCGTTAGCAAGGAGAAAAATAAAGGGCAGAAAAGATTTTTTTTTTTAAGAAATTTCCTGCTCTTGTAAAACAAGTCAACTTTCATATCCAAGGACTTCAATGTATGCCTACAAGAATAAATACAGAAACAACCATATCTAGGAATATTGAAAGCATACTGCTAAAAGATAAAGAAACATTTTGGAGTCCATCAAAGGAAAAAAATGACAAATCACAATTGGGGTACAAATATATAAAAAACAGTTAGTTTATCACCGTAGTAATGGATGCTAGAGAACAGTCCAACAGCATCTGCAAAGTGATGAGAAGTAAAAAAGGTGTTGACCTAAAATTCCATTTTCAGTGAAATTATTTTTCAAAAATGATGAAGTGAAGACAATTCCAAACAAAAGCTGAGAGAATTAATTGCCAGCAACATTGTATGAATGTTGAAAGAATTTCTTTAGGCTGAAGGAAAATACCACTTGATGGAAACAGTTAGCAGGAAAATTCCACTGTCCTCAAAAATATAGAATCTAGTACAGCAGTGATCATTAAACTATGGCCTAAGTCCAGCTTGCTGACTGCTTTTGTAAAGTTGTACTGGAACACAGCCACACCTATGTATTTATATATTGCCTATAGCTGCTTTAACCTACAACTGCAGACTTGAGTTTTGACAGAGGCCATCTCTCACCAAGTCTTACTATAAAGGATAAAAAACAGAGAACACGGCAAAACATAACAAAGATAAAGTATAATAGTACATAGCACCCATCTATGCATTGAGGAAATCCAGGTAGCTCTTAAAAAAAAAAAAAAATTGCAACTTGGAAATTTTTATTGGTTGAATGAGAAGTTAGAAAAGTAAAAATTTATGCATGTTATAAAAAGCCACTCCCCAGAGACTTTGCCTCTACCAGGACAGAAGAATTGCAAACGTTAATTTGATGCTATCCAGTGTTAAATTCAAGAAGCGGTATGAAAAATAAGATTATATTGATTTTATCAGTTTTTCAAATTGACTGCAAGAAAAATTGAATTTTGGATTATGTGCCCCATTTCTACACGGAAGAGGTAAATACATAAAGCATTTGTGAGTAGTTTATACTGTACGCAACTTTTATAAGGCTTACTTCCATAAAGTATAAATTCCTTAAAAAAAATCCTTTCACAGATTGGAGATTTGTTGCCAAAATTGGCTGTTAGATTGCAACAGCACAGGTGGGAGTTTAGAGAAATAAACAGTACTCATAAGGACCTGTTGACAAATTTGAGCTCAGGCTTTTTCACCCCTCATGTTCTCTTTCCTTTCTCTCTCTCTGCACATCTGTGACACTGGAGTCTGGCCCAGAGGAAGAACACACAGTTGAGATAAAGAGATGTGTGCCAAGAAAGCCGAACATTCAGATCAGATGGGATGCAGATGAACATCTGTGCTGAGAAAAGAAAGCCAAGGACGATATTCTCCCAACATTGAAATAGCTATACAGAATTCTACCCCTATAAAATCTTCCTCTTTTTGTCATGAGTTTTTCACTTAAAGAAATACTGTCCCTTTCTGTCCTGCACTTAAAAGTTACTTGCTTGCTTCTCTTCAGGGGTGTGTGTGTGTGTGTGTGTGTGTGTGTTTCTTTTTTCAGTTTACCAATTCAAAGGCACAGGCAAATAAATCTCCTATTATTTGTGTCCATATTTAAAGTGGGCTTGACAGTCAGATTTTTGCACTGACAAGCACACAATAAAAATCATGTATTGTTACTAGTTTTCTAGGCAGAATTATTTCATAACAATTATCTTCAAATCTCCAATGTTCTGTGTGCTCAAAACCAATTGTCTTTATTTTAATAATTAAGCCAAAGTGACAGTGGGTGACAGCTGCAATTGGTTTCATTTGTGAAGCAGGCACTGCTTTCAGTATCACCATGGAATCCTTCTGGCTGGGTGTCAGAATATTTAAGCCATTGAATGTAACCACATTTGCAGTCAGACTAGGTGCACATTTTCAGGCAAACACATTTTGTGTGTGTGTGTGTGTGTGTGTGTGTGTGTGTGTGTGTGTGTGTGTAACATCCTACACTTTCTCACCAAATCCCAAAAGCTTTAGCAAGATTTATTAAGTACAAATTTACAAAATATTTCATAGATGCAAAGGGTATTTCCTGTGAAACAGCTTTGTTCCTTGTTGTCCCATTAAGCGAAGGGTGGGCCAAAATTTTCTGTAAAGGGCCAGATAGTAAATATTTTTGGCTTTGTAGGCCTTATGGTCTCTGTTACAACTACTGAATTCTGCTCCTGTAGTTTGAATGCAGCCATAGACAGTATGTAAATGAATAGGTGTAGCTTCGGTCCAATAAAGCTGTATTTACAAAAATTGGCAGCAGGGAGAATTTGGTCCACGGGCTGTTTTAAACAACCATTCAACATATTTTATTTATAATATAACACACCGTTTTAATTTCTTATTCCTTTTCTGGTTATTAAAACTACAAAGCCTTTACTAAAGATAGAGTAAATGTGGCTTAAAAATAAAAGATCTGGGGCTGTTTTCTTGAACAATCCAACACTGTATTTTATATAAATATTACAGGCGATATTTACATGGCATGCAAAAAATTACTTCCATGTATTATAGAAGATCTCATTCATTTCAGTAACAGCCTTCTGAGTTAGGAATCAGAAGTGTGATTCTTTGGCCCCATGAAGCTTAAACAGGTTAAGTGGCTTGCCCCAGTGTCACAACTGCTAAGTGCAAAATCAGGATTTTGCACTTTCCATTTGAATTCTAAAAACTTTTATTTTGGAGAGCAGGCCATTGGGGGACTGATATTTGGTGGTAATTTTGATTGCATAGAAATGGTCCTAATTCAGCCGTTGATATGCAATTACTGTTAGAAGTGACAAAGAAAGTAAATACTTTTTATATTATTAAATTAGTGGAGACAGAAAGACTGGATAATTTAAGGAAAAAAAAACAGAAACAAGCCTAAAATACTTACTTTTTCTTTAATAACAGTATTTCTTTGAAATTAGAAAGGTAATTTTCTCAATGATCCACTTGACTTCCCCCATGGGGACAACACCTTAGTAGTCTTTTATGGAGAGCTCCTCAAATTGAAAAAAAGACTGTCATGATTCACCCATGGCCATTAGAGCAGTCTGTTATGTATGCTTTTTAAAAATAGCTTCTATGCAGTTTTTACTGGTACAAATTATATTATGTAAAAAAGCTAAAAGTAGACATAAACTATAGCACTAGGAATTTTGATGTAGACACTGAGCCATCAGCACAGGGAACCAGGTTCATGGATCCTATCCACAGCTCTCCTGTCTGCTTTAGAACTAACCACCTTATAATATTATCATCTAACTTTCATCTATATTGATGATTTTTCTCCAAAAGGAAAAATGTTTTGGACAAACTATCTAAAACATCTTAACCACATTGGTCTAAGATCACAGGGTTTACAATTTCCATTCTTTAATTTTTGTTTTCTTAAATGGCTTTTTTAGAGAAAACCAAGTTAAACTATTTCATAGTTGTATGTATATAAAATCTGAGAATGTTGGTCATTTATGAAGATTTTGGAGAGAGTAAAACTACATAAACATTACGATTAAAGCTCCTCTTTAACATAAGGTTAGGTGAAAAGAACGTATGAAAATGTGTAGGCAGTGGGTACAGATCTTCACACTACAAAGACGGTATTGCTGAAGTGTAAAACGAAAAAGCAATATGACAAACATAAGCATCTGTTCTCCTGTGCACACAGATGTCAAAGGTGAGAGGTGGGACTGAGGGAAGGGTGGGAATTTTAGAGAGTGACCATATTTCTTCGCCTATCTAGGTAGAGGCAAAGTCACTATCTCTTATTGGCTGTAAAAAGTGATATTATTCAAGGAAACAGTTTTCACTTCATAACCTACTTAAGAACAGTTGGTGGCGCCTTAACTTGAGTTGCTGACAGTCTCATCTATTGAGATTTATAAAAGTGGCCCTGGTGAAAGGGTTCCCTAGTCTTTACAAGGGTACACCCCACTTTCCCATCATTTTATTTCTATCACAGGGTAGTGAAAATAGTGCATGGTAAGCAGCGACAACTGTGTTTTATCTCCCTTCACTTATTGAACTCTGATTAGCAAGTTACCAAAATAAATTGCAACAATATTATCATTGCAGAATAACCACCTCACAAAATAATAAAAGCCCAAGGACTTCTGGGGTCTTTTTAAAGTATTCCCAAAGAGTGGTGCCCATAGGTAGGCTAGTCAGTATTAGATAAGTCATCACTGGCAGGAACCATAAAATCATCATGTGCAAATACCAACACAAGTTCCAACAGCAGTGGATATGGAGTGAGGGTGAGATACTGGGGCCAGTCCAGGGAGACACAGGGAGCGTTGAGAAAGTTCTTTAACAAAAGGCTGTCAGATATGATTTACTGAGCGGGCCTCCATTGGGCAAGCCTCACTGAGCACTCTGAATTCGAGCTTTCCACACTGGCAGACTTTTCCATAATCCAACAAAGACATAGAGTTATAGGCAGTTCATAAAAGTGATGTCTTTTGTTTAGTCCTAACAGGGTCTCTCAACAGGGGAGGCAGAATCAATGAAGTGCTAAATATAATATGAAATCAATTTCCCTTCTCACATCACCCTGAGGATAAGAAAAGAGTCTTGTTTGCCTGGGGCTGCGAAAAATCCAAATGTCTTCCGGGTGGTTGGGAGAGAAGACTGAGAGAATTTAAGAATATTTTTAGCTTTAATTAGTTTAGGCACTTCATTTTGAGACAGATTTAGTGCATGTTTCATCTGGTGAAAGTATCACAGGAGTCTGAGTACGATCGTTTTTCCAGATAGAGGTGAAGGATTTTGAGAGGGGGTTATGCTGAATGAGATCCCTTTTCAGAAAAAAAAATCGTCTTAGTGGCTGAAAAAAGAGAATCCTAAATTATGGTCCAGGACCAACCCTAACAACTTAGAATGATTTCTAAACATGATGACGTAACTATTTGGGTGACTTTGTGGCATAGTGGAGATTGATGGCAAACATTTTAAGCTGAACTGAATTGTATATAAAGCGAGCTATGTCTGGCAGTGTGGGTGTATTTCATGTGTAGCTATTGTATAACTACTGGGCTATTTGCAAACACAGATAACATATAAATACTTCAATTATTTTCCTTAATAGAATTTATCATAAAAATGAGGAAGAGTTACTTGTTTAGGAGGATGTTGAGGTGTGAAAGTAACATCTTACTTTAGTGTATGATAGGAAGCATTTTACTGAAATCAGACACTCTGGGTCTCTCTATAATGTGTTTTCCAGCCCTGTGATTCCAAATATATGTATTCCTCTATATTTCTTTTAAAATGTTTTCTTTTCAAGTCTGTAACTAGTCTGGACCAGCCCATCTGAAATTATTTGTGACATTTGGTATTTTTCAATTTTCTTTAAGTAGCAGTTTATTCAATAACATAGATAACACCATGCTGCAAATGGCTAAATCTTGAAATTAAGAGACAGAATATCTAAGTATTGATTTGATTCCTCTATGAAAGAGATATCCAGAGGAAATTCGGCATGGAAAAGGTTTTTTGGAGAAACACCTCTGAAGGATAAAAGGAAGAGAGAGACTGGGAGTGGGCGGGTCTCACATTTTTGAAAGGAGAAAGGGAAGGAAGAAGCTTAAGGTAGGAAGAACCTTACGTTGTTGTAGAATTCTGAAAAACTCTCATACAGGCTGATGAGGAGCTCCAGAGGGAAGATTGCCTGTAAGAGGAGCCCTGCATTTAAAAGGAATGGCTTAGCACAGTGAGGACTGTGCATGCTGGTGCCCGCACTGTGCCTAGGCATTGTCTGGGGGAAGTCCAGAGGGAGCGTGGTTTGCATTCTTAATACGTGGCAGCTGGAGGCTATCTGCCCCCTATATTCCTTTCAACAGATTCTCTCTTGAGGGACAATCCAAGCCTCCTACTCTCATGGTTGCCACAACTTGAAAATCTCATTTGTGGAATATTATAGAATATTGATATTGTAAAAGTAAAAAAAAAAAAAAACCCAAAAAACCACAAAAACAAAAAAATGAAACTGCACATGCATTCACACTACAAGTCTGATTTCAACATATTTAACTCAAACATACATGACCAGGGCAAACAGGTGCAAACTATTCAAGGCTAATTCATAAAAATTCTAAAATTAAAATAATTTCATCCATCAATTGTTTATTTTCCCTGACGTTCGAAAGACCGTTAATTTCAGCATCAGCAGCAATCGTCCTTGGATCATCTCCCAGCGTGTTAGAGTTCAGTGAAGTCATACTTCCGGAAAATCTAGTATAGTTTACAAGGGTCATTTAAAAAAATAAAAAGGTAATTCATGTTTTAAAATAATGAAATATATTATGTGTCCACTGGTTGTGATCATCCAGAGGGATAACTCAGCACAAAAAGTATAAAGAAATGTGTCTTCACCACCTCCTTATATTTCCTTTTCCCATCAGTCTTTTTTTACTTGTCCAAATTCCCTGAAGTTGCTTTGTATTTTGTGCTGCTCCCAACTGTGAGAGAATCGGCAGAGCAAAACATATCAGGGTGAATGAGACTTTCTCCAAACGTTTCCCTTCTTTGGAACTCTACGGTCCCATCTTATGTTCCATTCATTAACAGTCTTTTTCTCTGCCAAGAGCCAGATGAATGCTTTGAAAACATAATGTGTATTAAGCAGGTTTTAAAAGAAAAGAGAACTGTCCAGCTTATTGCCAATAATGGGAGTTTATTATAAGGGTACACAGAAAGGCAGGGTAACGTTCTCTGGGTGCACTTCCAAGTCTGGGTTGTATCATGTGCTTCACGGAGAAACACACTCACATTTCAGATATATTTAGGATATTATCTGAGGCCAAGTGAGGTTCCCTTCTTGAGTATACTGGCCATTGTCACTTCTCATGAGAGAATTTGTGCAGGTCTGTTTGTCTAGAGCGATACAGTATTTTGGGCCACATAACTGCAGAGGTGGTTGACCTCCTATACTCCCAAGCTAGTCATCCTTTCTATGGCCTGAGGATCATTCCCTGGACAAATGAATGGCAGCTAGGCTAGCAAGGTTTATTTTCTCATAGTACTCATGGCATGAATCAGAGCTGCTTTGTACATAATCTCTTGGGGCTGCTTTCCGCAGAAGAGGCCAATTAGAATTTTATGGACTCTCCAGTACAAGTGTTAATGTTTGATAAAACCTAACTATGTTACTCTTTGCACTTAACTGCATTTAACCATTGTTTCAATGCCTATTACTCAAAGAGCTATGCTTGCATTACCTTCACAGTGCTCGTGTTTCTTTCAAAGCGTGCTGCATGTTCTTCTTTTGCAAAACGCCAGGCTTGCTCATCAACCATTGGCTACATGCCCTGGACTAATCATTGTACTTTTTGGTACTTAAGTGAACTTTATCTTCTGATCTTGTCATGGACTTTAACTTCTGTTTCTAGTTCATGATCATGATTTTTTTTTAATGACAACTTGGCTCTAAATTCAGGTTGCTGTGTGATTATTTAGGACACCAAATTCTTTGCAGCTCATATGTGGCTCAGCACCATGAACAAGTAAGGGTGTAAGGCTGCGTCTGCCAATAACAGGAGCCCAATAAAGTTAATTGTTTCTCCGTTAGGCACTTTGCTAGTGCCCTGAACACATGGAACCGATTACCTGGCACTGCAATGTTGTTAAATAAAATGTGCAAAAAAGAAAATACAATTATTGCTAAAGTAAAAACATACCACGAGGGGTTATTAAAAAAGCAAGATGTTTTACATTTTAAGGATGTTTCGCTGCTACATGTGTGTGTTTGGTGAAAAACGATTAGCTCCAAGACACTGTCGTGCCAGTGTTAAACTTTTCCTTCTGCTTCATTGTCTTTCAGTCGCCTGAAATAAATGGAAGCAGACTTTTCATTCTGAAGGAAAATGATCTTTTTTTAAAAAAAATTAGAGACATATTTTGGCAATGTTAGAATATGGACTACTTGCTTAAAACATGCATCCTCTACTATAGCTAGGATGATTCTTTAAGAGCATATTTAGTTCTATTAGCCTTCTAGTCTGGTCTGAATTGCTCATGAACTCCAGTTATCCACAAGAAACTATCATCACCTAAAGTAACCACATTCTGGTATAGGATATGTTACTTTGGTAGGATAGAATTTTAAAAAAAAAACTATAATCCTCTTTTAGTTATGCTTAAGAGAAGCATAGGGGCTTAATAAATAAAACGTGTTTACAAGATAAAGAGTCATCATCAGATTCTACTTAGCTACAAAGGTTTTCTGTTTCTCACCAACACTTTAAAATTGCATTATATTGTCTAAACGTTAAGGCACACAGTGACCATTTTTTATTTTAAATGATTTTCCCCATATTTCAAATAACTGTGATCATGTGATATTTAGCTGATGCACCCTAGAGGTTATACAAGAATGCTTTGTTAGACTTGTATTTTGCGTGCATGCCCTATAGGTAATCTGACTGTATACATCTCAGTAAAACACTAAGTTAACCCCTTTGACCTTACAGATCAATACATACATTAACCTAAAAAACCTGAGGATCAGAGGAATATAAAGACATTTTTGGTTTTAGTATCTAGGTCTTCAGTTTAATTTTTTTTCTTTTTTCTAAAGTGTGGAAGTACAAGTAAAGTACTAATACAACAGATAGGAAAAAAGAGATTCGGAATCTGTCAATTGCCCTACCAAAAAAATGTGGACATGTCTTCCTTATCAAAGATCCCCATATTAGGACTTACTCACATCACATTACTTGATTTTAGTCAGTTTTATATATCTTCTTATGAATAATGAGAATGATCAATTAGAGAAGTGACTGGGATTTTAAAAAGAAAACATTTGTCACTCAAAATTGTCATAACATGTTTGTTACAAGTAGACACTAGAGAAACACAATAAGATCTTATACTTTCTAAATATAATGCATTTTGACCTATCATTAGTTCTTTATTCTGCTTATCATGTATCTTTTTAAATATATATTAAAAGAATAACCAGGTTGGCAAGAACCTTAAAAATGAACAGAAATGAATTTTTTCCAATGGGCAGAATCAGGAGGTTAAACCCTCATAGATCATTAAAGACAATCTTCTTTGAGGCAAAACTACAAAGCACTCTGGCTCCATTTAACTTGAGAAATAGCAAGGTTTTCTTTTTTTCATATTTTAGTGGAGTTTGGCAGATCTGCTGTTTGTTTCTCAGAATCACTGAGATGTTATTACACTCTGGTCTCAATTTTAAGGACTCTTGTGAGACCTGAAGCTTAATTAATTAATATGTATGTATTTTTACCCTGTGTCATTCTTTCTTTTTAGTTTGTAGGGAATATTTGATAAGAAAATCAGCATTGTCTGGGTCAAAAAAAAAAAAAAGAAAAAAGCAGCAGAGCACATTTGAGAGACTGGATTGACCGGGAATGAATATGGACACTGGAAACTCTCATCCCCTTTTAAACTTAATCTTAGATAGAACATTAATGAGAAAAATAAAACATGTAGCCTAGCTATGAGTTTAAACTGTTCAATAAAATATGCTTACAGCTGCAAAGGCTGATTTAAATGATATAAAATATAATGCTGTAGCATTTCCAGGAGGAAGCAATTTAGGGTAATGGGCTTTAACTTTTCTTTACAAAAAATATAGCAAGTTGCCAACAATTTCAAAGGGATTTTTTGTTATCATCAAGAAATGAGCCCATCAATTTCATTGGATGATGACTCACTGTTGATAACCCTGATGTCTTTGAGATTGTGATGTGTGGAGAAAAAGATGATTTGGCTCTTATTAATAACCATTTGTGCAAAATGGAAACAGTCATTGTAAAGCATGTAGCCAGAGGCTATCTGAAAGGGAATCTGGTAGATAATTATAGGATCCCATAAATGACATAACTAGGTTTTGGCAACTTCTTAGAAAAATCTGCAGACAGAGATTGTATATTTAGTAGCTTAAGTAAATCATTCAAATGACTCTTTTTGTTCATGTTACAAGTAATATAATGTAACTACCCTATATTTTATAGATTTGGCATAATCAACATGATTTAATATACTTATATTCACGTGTGTACCCAATTTTATATTCATTTCAAGTGGATTTAAAAGAAGCTACATTTTAATATGTAACCATTATATGAATATTGCAAAGTTCAAGAAAAAATTTTCTCTTAAAAAGTAAAGTTAACCTTTTAGAGTTGTTTAGACTTCTTTTCAATCAAGCAAAAATTGGATACATTTTTATTTAAAACTTATTGTTCTATGCTAGCTCCATGCTTTTCAAATTCTTTTTGGGGAAATGTATTTTACACATAATCTTACCTGAAGTCCTAATACATAAAGCAAGTAAAGGAATATTTTAATACTATACTTATTTTATCAAGTTAATGTTCATAAATTTAGATTATTACTGAATCCTACACTGAAAACTATGAAGTTACTTTGATCAACAGAGAAATCTCTGAAATCATGACTCATAGATGATAGTGGCAATTTTACTAACACACTTATCTACTATCTATTCCTATATTTTTATTTTGTTATACAATATCCACAAAACCATGATTTATTAAACAAACAATACATAGTAACAGATTTAAATTGCTACTCTGCACTTTCAGGAAAATCATCACATAGTCGAGATAACTTACCGTGAGATTGTCACTATGCTGTGATTAATGTAAGGAGCAAATGAATATATTATCTCCAAAGTACAAACATTTTATATGTAACACATTTGTGTTTGTAACAGCTATTAAGACAGTAAGCATTGTACTATCGTGTACATTAAAAAATGATGAATCATGTTTTTGCAGAAACATTGCAGCTTTTTTTGTAGAACCTTAATGTGCTCTGGAATACAGCATTTTCAAAACCACAATGCTCTTTGGAGGAAAATAGTAATAATAATTTTGTACTCAGCATTTATAATTGATTTAATAAAAACACTCATGAAAATAATATAAGAATAAGTAAGTGTATCAGGGTTTTGTTTGTGAGTAGTGGAGAACCCCCAATAATAGTGTATTAACAAATGGAAATGTATTTCACTCTTACATAAGCAAAATTTAGAGGTAGGTGGATGAATTCATGCTCAAACACAGTTGCTTATCATACCCACTTTTCAGCCACCAAGACAGAGGCAGGGGTTGGAAAGGGTATATAGCTCGTATCCTCTAAGGACACTTTTTGATGTTGTTATGTTGCTCCTACTTGCACCCCATTAATTAGAAACATGTACCATAACCATATGTAGATGCAAAAAACCTGGGAACTGTGATCTTTGTCTGGGTTCAACATATTTCCTATTACTAAGAAAGAAGAAGGAAAGGAAGGAACAACATCCCAAATACTAAGAACAAATTAATTACCTTTTTTTGCATTCCACCAGTTGCTCTAAATCATGGTGTATTACGTTTACATTTGGACCTTGTAATTCTTGTAAAATGCCACAACTTTGTCCTAGGAATCTTCTATCATTTCGAGTTATTTATAGGAGTTTTATCCATCACCCCATACCCATGACCCAGAATGGTATATGCCCTCAGCAATGAGTATAAAAAACTTGCAATATCATTCATTTCCTTCCTTCTGGGTCAACTGCTACTTAATTCTACCTTGTCCTAGCTGCTCTCCAGTGCCTTCAGGGAACTGTTTTTTTGTATTTTGTCCAGAGTTTATAGCTGTTATCTGTAGAGAGTCCAATGGGAGTTTATCAGCCATAACTAGAAAGGGAAGCTCATGGAAGTTTTTTTCTCTGATAATTTCATGGCTGATTTCTTTTTGTCACTCAGATCCAACATGAATGTCACCTCTTTAGTAAGACTTTTTTTCCAGCTCTGATTTAAAGTAGCCTTCATCTCTTATAAAAAGCAACATATTGTAAGATTGTGCATAGCACTAGCAGTATCTGACATTTTCTTTCCTTCTTTACTTAAATGATGCATGGTTGTCTCCCTCTCTTCCATCAGACTACAATTCAAATGTCTGTGAATCAATGAGAGCTTCTCTGACCTATGCTGTCTTCCTTCATATGTACACAAAGCACATACATACACATGTGCACACACATCCAGAATTAACACACTTTCCAATCTTCCCAGGATAGTCTCATGTTATGCTCATTAGCATGGCATAATCATTAGCAACACCTCCTATTACTCTCATAATTTTATAGATTGGGCTGATAAATTATATAGTAATCCTAAAAATACCTATTGTGCTGATTGATTTTTCTTCCTAATACTCATCACCATCTGATATATTAGCATATATTTCTATATGTAGAAATACATAAAATATATTAAAATGTTAGAATATATGTCTGTATCCTCATTCCATACATAAATTTATGAAGACAGAGACTTTTCTTTTTGCCCACTGGTAACATTATTGATGGATAGAACAGCTCTTGGCATATCAAAGATCTCCAGTAAAGATTTGTTTAAGAAGCAAATGAATAAATCAGTTTGTTTTCTTTGCATACCCTAACAAAATGCAAACTGGATGATTCTGAGAATTTGTATTTATATTTCTCCATTTTATCCCATTCCAAGCCTATCATATGTAGGCTCTCAATCTTACAGCATAGTTTTAATATTCTTGCTTTGAAATGAACTAATTGTGAATGATGGTCTATGACGTCTAGCTAAGCAACTTGAATGGCTTCATTTTGCTGCTGTGTAGACTTTGTTTATCCCGGTAACCATGGGTTTTATCAACAATCATATTACCATCTATATTGTATGGACAAGGAGGACTAAGGCAGTTTCTAAACTTTTCAAAGATGTCCATTTCCTAATCCTTGGCATATGTGAGTATGTTACCTAAATGGTAAAAAAAGGATGTGGAAGATGTCATTGATTTAAAGATCTTGGGAGATAGGGAGACTATCCTGGATAATTTGGGTGGGGTCTAATTTAATCACCAGAGTTCTCACCAATCAGAGAGGGAGGCTGGAAGGCTGTAGACAGAGAGACTCCAGGGTGCTCTGCTGCTGGCTTTGAAAACGGAGGAAGCGGCCGTGAGCCAAGGCATGAGGGAAGCCTCTACCAACTAGAAAAGGCAAGGAAGCAGAGTCTCCCCTAGAGCCCACAGAGCGGCACAGCCCCACTGCTGCCCTGATTTCAGCCCATTGAGACCCTTTTAAGACTTCTGACTTCTAGAGCTATATGATAGTGGATTGTGTTGTTTAAGCCACTGAGTCTGTGATGATTTGTTACAGCTGTAGTAGAAAACTAATAGACTTGGCATTCAGCTTATTTAGTGCATTTCCCTTCTGGGGTGGAGGTGTTTTTTGTGGTGGTGGTTGTTTTTCCATCAACCTGTTGGGAAGTACAGAACTATCTTGGTTTCTACTCTTTTTTCCAGGCTCAAATCTACACAACAAGCCACCCCCACCCCACCAAAAAGAAAAAAAAATTCTTCCGCTTAATTCAGAGAGCAGCTTTCAGGACTTTACCTGGGAACAACAGCAGCTGCCACCTGCTTCATCTTCTTGGAGGAGAGGGAGGGAAACTGTGCATCAGTCCTTCGGTGAGCTCTAATGTTTACTGCCTCATCGCCAGTCTGAGCTAACTGGATCTGCTCTTGCCACAGCCCTCTAGAGCTTGGACGAAAAGAGTATCATTTCTGATTCAGGTATTACTTTTGCTTTAATTTATCTATCTAACTTGTTGGTTTCACTTTAGTTTATCTGTCTTGTATTTGTTCATCCAGAAAGTTTTCAGATTTCTGAATCATTAACAGTATGCTTTATTCTTACTATTGTTAGGGATGTGCGATTTTTAAATAGCTTTATTGTCATTTCAGTAGTATTTGGGGAAGAAAAGGAGGCAAGTACGTATGTTCAATCTGTCCTCTTGACTTGAACCTGCTGTTTTAAACTGCTCTTTTTCTACAGATTTGATTGTTTTTGCCCTACTTATCCACATGTGCCTCTACTGGTCAAGTACTGGGAGATTATATAGGGTTTTTGTGTGTATTGTGGTGATCAAAGATTCTTGGGGCAGTGCCCTCATTATCTGTGAGGCCCGGCTGCTGTGATTAAGAACAGGTGCAGCCAGGCCCCTGTATTGCCTGCCATTCCTGTCTGCATCAAATAAAAAACAGGAGTGAGATTTTTATGTGGGATCTTGCCCTCCTGCTCAGTTCTCTGGTGCTGCAGAAGTTTCCATGATATTGGCAAGGATTTGAATTTGTGGCTGACCGACTGTCCCACATCCTGCCATGGCCCCCACAAATTCTGCAGTTTTGAGATAGGAGATCTTGATGTGGTTCCACTGGAGTCATATCTTCCGTGTAATTTCAATTTAATCAGCTTCTGTGCGTGCGGGGAACTATGGGTCCGTTTATCTGTCCTTTACTATTTTTATATGATGAGGTAAGTTTTTTTGAGATTTCTATGCAGAGATGGTAGCAGTCCCTTATTTCTAAATAAGATACTTATGTTCTTCTCTCAATTCTTTGGGCATTCCTTTGATTATTACAATTGTAAGGGAGTGACTTAAAGGTAAGAATTAAACTTATGTCCCAAATCATCACTCAGAAATTCAGATATGTTAATTCAATCACTGAATTTATTATATCTTTTTGATATTAAGTTAGCCTAGATATCAGTTTATAAATTGTGACTTCATTTTATAGTTTAATCTTCAATTGCAGTGGAAGGAATAGAGGTCTCAATGTCTGCTTGGCCTGATGCTTTGGTGAATTCTGGGATATTATGTTGTTAGGGTCACTATGGACCAGATCATCTGAGAAGACTTATTATAGTATAGAGCATGTCATATCCTAGAATATGGCTGGAAATGCTTGTTAAAGGTAAGAAAGTGAGGCAGACTAGGAAAACCATAATTGGAACTAAACCCAAAATATTAAATATAGCTTGTTATGGGGAGATAAATCCATTTTTAGTGATAGAAGGAAATCTAGTCTAATAGACAAAACCTGGTATCTAAAGCGTAAGACAACAGATAAGTGATTTGTATTTAGCTGCCTGCATCAGATATAGCCCCAACTTAAACGTGTACCCAAAATGACAATGCGTAACACAGAAAGAGAGAAATGCAGGAGTGTGTCTATGGCCATGTCACCTTGAATGTGCCTGATCTCATCTGATCTCGAAAGCTAAGCAGGGTTGGGCCTGGTTAGTACTTGGATGGGAGAAGTCTGGGAGTGGTATGGATACATGGGAAAGAATATATACAAGTAGTTTCACGATTTTGTTAGCAGAGAGGGAAGGGGCCCAAGTTTTTGAGCTGAATCACAGGAAAGATCACTCCCGGAGAAAGAAAATTGGCTCAGCATGAGAGAGGTATAGGTACTAGGTCCTACGGATGGGGCTAGACAATAAAAAGAACAGCTAGACACTTAAAAAATTTTATCTATCCCAATATTGTTTGTTTATAACATTAATAAACTAAAAGTAAAATTGCAACACCACCAACTTTATGGGAAGCTCCTTTGCAAATTGTGTGGCTTTACTGGTAAAGTAATTAAAGCTTACTTACTACTAACTGGCTAGGTTCAGATAAGTGTACTTAAAATACATTCTGACTTCCTTAAGCTTAGGCTAAGAATGTTCGCCTTAATTCGGATGGCATTTATTACAAAACTCAAGAATTCCATTATCCTAGCAATTCAAATTATGAGAATTTCTCTAGGCACTCTCAATAACCCCTTCTCATGAGACAAGTAGAGATTCCCCAGCCAACAACCAACCAACTGTTCCAAATTGTATTACCGTTTTCAATAAAGGATTCCCAGCAAACATTCAGAAGAAATCATATGCCTTCCAGGGATAGTCAGCTGGAAAAGGGAGAAGAGATTCATACAGAAAAAGCTGTAGACCATCCCGATTCTATTCTTCAGTTGCTTGATTGAAGGCATTAAGTTTTATTTTATTAACTTCTTTCTTGCCCTTCAAAAGTTGAGGGTGCTCACTCCAGGGCTCGTGTAGAACTGCCCCGGGGAACCTCAGTGCAAAGGTTTGAAATCACAGCTGGCTGTGATTAGAAGGATTGGGAGAGATCAGTGCTTGATTAACTTTCAGCTGCTATTGGTTTGCCTGAGTTCCTGCAGGAGAATTAATCCGTAGGTTCGAGTAAATTTTGGATCTTAATGGATACCAGATACATCGAGCCCACCCAGACCACCAAGATTTTGCAATCCCTTTCCTCACATTTAAATTGTACAAATGAATTCATTCCTCCTTCCCCAGTGGCCCAGATAACTCTCCCTTAAGGTTTTTCTCCCATAGCATTCACTTTGCTTTGCCTTCTCTTCCAAGAAAAAGGATAGCTTCTTTCGGGTAAGGTCCAGGTCTTAGTTTTTGCATTTGCAGAAGTATGAATTTAATTCTCTTCACTCAATGGAGTTTGTTGGGTGAATAACAATGCATCCTGCTCCGTTTGCTCTTAATTTGTGTTTAGTGCACATGAAATTATCCCAGCTCTACAGTTAGCAGTCTCCACTCTCCACTTCTATTGCACAGCATGGATTCATCTCCCTCCTCAACTGAATTTACCTATCCTCGCTAAAGATACTTGAACTTCAGATGTATGCTCATTATCATATTTCTTTATTATCTTGATAAACAGGTATTAGGTATTAGGTCAATTAAATGTTTTCATAAGAACGCAGGTTGTAAGACTTTTACAACTTTTACCTTATTAATTCATTTCATAACAAGCGGAGGTCCTCCTTTGCTGAGTATTATTTTACTTGTGAATTGAGGAACTCACTCAAAAGAGAAAACTTGGCACAAAAGTAATACACCAGCGTATTTGTTTAAACCTCAGGAGACTTCAAATTTTTCTGATAGATTATTATGAAAGCGTTGACCTGTGAGACCCACACTGTTAAGATCAGAGGCAAGTAAATAAAAATAAAGTATTAATCACCATAAATAAATCACACAGAAATTTTCCTAACCAGCATGTGAGTCGTTCCTTTCACAAAGTCTAATTGTGGGAAATGACAGGAAAAAAAGCAGAGAGAATTCAAAAGTTATTATAATGCTCATGTATTTCTTTGAGAAGTTTAAATGAAAAAGGTAAAATTTCTATTTATGACTTAAAATTCTATAGTCAACTTGCTTTCGCATTCATATGATCATTCTTCTAATAATATTTCTTAGCCCTATACTAACACAAATTTGCAGAGCTAAGTAGTTCTTAGAAAATCATATAATATTTAGGTGCTAAAAGCATCATCCTGCCTGCCTGAGCTGCTTCACCACAAATATCAGATAAACTAATGCATATATCTATATACCTATATCTATATCATACTTATCTCCTCTCAAACCTCCTCTCTTAGAATCCTGCTTCTATTAAATTGGCCTATTTGTTTTTCTCTATTTGTGTGATATCTACTCCACATTTTTCCTTTGCTCCAACCATTTCTCCTATCTGAGATGTTCTGCCTTTCCTCACATCCTATGTGATTCCCAGGATCTAGCTTAAGAATCATTTTATCCATAGGGTTTTTCTTGATTTTCCCAAAGTTTATTTCTTCTTCTTCACTCCAATTTACCCTCCTGTTTGAATCACACATTTAACATTTTAGTTAATGGTTTCTTGGGTCATTATTTATCACTTTGGGAAATTATCTGGTCTCTATAAATTGATTATCACCTCTGAAGGTAGGAAGCATACTTTTTAAAAATAGAAATAGCACCTCGTTCATACAAGTAGGATGTTGACAAATATTTGCAAATTATGGTGTTTGAAGTACTAACAAAAGAAATAGTATAACATGAGTTAAATTTTCTTTGACTCAGAATATTCAGCAAAATCTTTCATGTTACAGAAACATTTCATTAAACAGTTCATATCCATAAATACTGCTGCATGGAGTTCTGAAAATTAAATGGCAGATAATCTGTATACATGAAAAGTTTCTTGTTAGGCCGGACGTGGTGGCTCACGCCTGTAATCCTAGCACTCTGGGAGGCTGAGGTGGGAGGATTGCTCAAGGTCAGAGTTCGAAACCAGCCTGAGTAAGAGCAAGACCCCGTCTCTACTAAAAAATAGAAAGAAATTAATTGGCCAACTAAAAATATATAGAAAAAATTAGCCAGGCATGGTGGCACGTGCCTATAGTCCCAGCTACTCGGGAGGCTGAGGCAGGAGGATCGCTTGAGCCCAGGAGTTTGAGGTTGCTGCGAGCTAGGCTGATGCCACAACACTCTAGCCCAGGCAGCAGAGTGAGACTCTGTCTCAAAAAAACAAACAACAACAAAAAATTTCTTGTTAGATTACAAGTACCATGAAAATGAAAATCATAATGTTCTGGTCCCAACTGTATTCCTGTGCTAGCATAATATATAGTACCTAATTGGTTGATACATAATTTTAAATGAATCTAATGAATGAACAAGTAAATAAAATAACTCCGACTAAAACACAGTATAAAAAGCAATATTTCTTTTGTATCTTTGTTAAGATCACTTATGAGGGATAAAAACAATAACAAAATAATGAGATGGCTACCTACGTTCTGACACAGGGACTCACTCATCTACATAAATGGCCAGAGATAATTAAATCTTGATTCTCTTGAGGAAATTAACTTGTTAATGTGTTTTAAATATGCTAATAATTAGGGAAAAATAAAAAAATCTCTGGATAGCAATATCTTTGCAGCTAAACTTCATTGACATTTCACTTTTGCTAAGGAAATTAGGATTTTGAACATGTTAGAAAATGCATGATATTCCCAAGTCTGTTAGGTCCATCTTACACAGTTGTGAAATTGTGTCTAAGTTGAACAGTTTCTCTCTTTTATGTAGTCTCCTTTCTAGTCTGTGGCCTTTAACAAAGTACATCACAGATAATGCATGAAAGACTAGATCTCAGAAGCAATTGAGTTTACAACAAACTAAGGACTTGAGAGGTGAAAAGGAACAAATTCCTGCACTTAGTTTTGATAGAATGACTATGGAATAAAAAAGTGATGAGACCCTCACCATAAATGAACCTTCTCTCAGTACTTAGACCTGGGGCATAGTTTACCTAAGAGCGTTGCTTGTATTTCTGTCCCTCAGCAAAAATCCTGTTCTCTACACTGATTTCACCTTACTACTGGAGAACTGATTTAACTTATTCTCACTAAAGCATAGGTGACTGGACTGTAGCTCCTAGGAGACAGTGTATTTTTAAAATTGTGGGAACTCAAACTTAGGTTTACATGTTGGACCTTCTCCATGATTTTACCAAAAAGTTAGATTAAAAACAAAACATGCCCTGTCTAGAAATAATTTGGAGCAGGCTGACATTTTTTTGTCGAGTTAGTTCTTAGGAATTATTTCTCTTAAATAGGCCTCACTTACAAAGTGTCTTCTCTACTTTAAGCCCTCAACCTTCTCTTTCTCCATAGGCATTGTATTTTTCACAACATCATCCCTTCCACTCTTCTTCAAACGAGGAAGACAAAGGTTGTGCCAGTGGTCAAATATGTATTAATATGCTTTATCCTGGTCTCAAGACAAGAGAGTTGTGAAGAAGGGCCCTGTAGCTGCAGCAGTGATAACTCAAGTAGCTTTGTGTGTGTGTGTGTGTGTGTGTGTGTGTGTGTTGGAGGAATAGAGTGTCTATGAGTGAGCATGTTGCGGTATAGGATAGAAAAGGAAGCGCAGAAGTGATAGTAATGTAGATTATGGATCTTACTATGTTGCGGTCTTCCAGAATCCATGTCCAAAACAATTTTCCTGTGGCTTCAATCCATCCGTAGTCATTCAATTAATAAGAAACAAGGCAATTAATGTTAATAATTTAAACCACAGCCTTCTAGAAAAGTGGTAAGAGGTTTTGAAATATATACTAATATGTATCACACCGGGAGTCAAGTAATATGGACAGAACAGTTGCCTAACACATGAACTGTTAGGCACAGATTATTAACTGTAAAAAAAAAAATACTTTAAAATGAAAACATCAAATAGAGTAGACTCTAAAAATCAGAAAACAATGTTGATAGTAAGTTTCCACTTGGGAAAGAGAGAAATACAAAATAGCACGTTTGTTAGCTAACAACTCTAAAGCCATTTTTGTCAGCTGTTGAAATAAGAACCATTTATAAATAAGCAGTTTTTGAGAAAAGATTAAATGTTTCAGTAATTTTCGGAAGATTTGCTAATAAGATCATATAAAGAATAATCTGTTGGATTATTTTAGCCTTATAGGAAGTTGTCAGCTTTTAAGATGATGAAAAAGCACTTTTACCTTGTTGGAAACACTGTGTGTAACATACATCAGCAGTTACGTTAACCTTACAAGTCCTAGTTTGCTTACTTCTCCACATATGAGAACTCCTGCTCCTCATTTTCCTGTTCCTCATTAGACACCTTAAGGGTCAATGGCAAGCAGTGGTCGTTTTATAGAAATAAGGGTCTAGCATGAATGTGTCACGAAGTTGGAATAACTTTCTCCTCCCCCAGGATCCAGCAAATCGAGGTTGAGGTCCATTGCCAAAGACTCTGGCTCTGCTGGAGGCAGCGCCTGGGAGGAACGGGGGTTATCTTTGCACTGGAGGGTGTCGTTGCTGTATCTTCCCTGCTGTTAAACTGCAGTTTTCAGAGGCTACTGACCTGGGAGCTTTCATCAGCCTTAAACTCACTTTTAATAACAACAAGCTCAGGGAATCTGGGGAACTGTTCACGAACGTCTGGAACTCTGACAAACATCTTCTAAGTTCTGCCTGGAAAGGTCCACTGCCGTTTCATGGGCCATGTCTCTTCCGCAGCACCAGTTTGGGAGGTAAAACTAAACATCACCTTTTGGAATGAATCCCACAAATAAAAACAAATTAACTCACCTAACCACCCCGTCACCCCTCCCCTGTCCCTGGGGGTATGTGTTAGCCTGCTGCTTGTTTTAATGTTCGTTTTACAGCTTTTTGTGTTGAATTCTTTGGATAGCCACCATCCTCTGAGTAAAGGGCATTGCAATTCAACTTCCTCATTAATCATGACGGTGAGCTGTGTTCACATGGTCCCAGCGCATGGACTCTCTTCTCAGCTTGCAGTCCTGCTGTTGCAACAAACAGGCTGCAAACTATGTTTACTTTACATGTCAGATATTGTTAGCCTTGAACTGGGGCCTCCCGTGTGAACTATTCAGCAAGTCCAGTGCAGTCCGGCTCAGGTTTCTCTTCCACGATGGCAGTGACATCAGATCTTGGAGCACAGTGATAGTGGTTTTGACTAAGCTGCTTGCAGATTACGTCTGGAGTTTTAATGATGGTTGAGCTTCAATTCAAGAAGTCAACATCCTGAATTGAGCGTTTCCTTAAGGGATTTTCTATGTCAAGATCAAGAGAACAAAGTGCAATGGAGGTGTTTTGATTAACTTGCAAGCTCAGTTTTTTGGGATTCACATAGCTTCTATTTCTGAAGTTGTTTCTTATTATTCTTCAGCATATGTATTTCTCTTTAGTCAGCCCTCCTTATCACAGCAAAGTTTATCACGCTGTTCTTCTTGAATCAGATTTTTTCCCTATATTTTTCATTTCCAATTACCTAAGTGATTTCTCACCTTTCTGGAAGCCCTGTTTCCTGTGAGATCAATATTCAAAAGTTCAGCGTTACATGTTCTCTAATTATTTCAAGTGGGTAACGTTTTTCTCACCAGTTGGACAATATGCTCAGAGCATTAAGTTCAGAAATGTCCTCAGTGCAAGATGAGGTTAAGAGAAAAATAATCTTTAAGTTTTATACCTCCTTATCAGGTGAAATTTTAGAAGTAATGACTATGACTCCCAGAGTAAAAAGATTCTCCTGTTTTTACCAGACAACTTTCTAGATATAATGCAGGCCCAGAATTGCACATATAGACCTTGTAAAGAGTCCCCAGAACTCTCTAGATTGACAAAAACTCTGGTGCAGGGAAAGTATTTTTTCTCCTTCTATTCCAGTGACTCTCACTGGGGAGACTTTGCCCCCCAGGGGACATTTGGCAATGTCTAGAGACATTTTTTTTTTGGTTGACACAGTTTAGGAGGGGGTTTTTGCTATTGACACCTAGCGGGTAGTGGCCAGGGATACTGTTACCCATTCTAAAATGCACGAGAAAGGCCTTCATCTCTCTTACCAAAGAATTATTGGCCCAAAATGTCAATGGTACCGAAGTTAAGAAACCCTGCTCTAATTTATGTCCATACTAAGCTTAGTACTTTATGTACATTAAGCACTCAATAAATGCTTAAGGAATAAAGTAAACACATGAATAAATCAAAGGTTCTGAACTAGAATCCATGTGCAGTTTGGATCACTAGTATGTCCTTGTTAATCT
>CAUYRT010075727.1:0-79395 GCA_963574885.1 Lepilemur ruficaudatus
ATAAGACACACTATGCGTGCCCCACGTTTGTGTGCTAAAGTCCTAAACAACTATAGGGACTGGCCGGGCGCGGTGGCTCACGCCTGTAATCCTAGCACTCTGGGGGGCTGAGGCGGGCGGATCATTTGAGCTCAGGAGTTCGAAACCAGCCTGAGCAAGAGCGAGACCCCATCTCTACTAAAAATAGAAAGAAATTAATTGGCCAACTAAAAATATATATAGAAAAAATTAGCCGGGCATGGTGGCGCATGCCTGTAGTCCCAGCTACTTGGGAGGCTGAGGCAGGAGGATCGCTTGAGCCCAGGAGTTTGAGGTTGCTGTGAGCTAGGCTAACGCCACGGCACTCTAGCCTGGGCAACACAGTGAGACTCTGTCTCAAAAAAAAAAAAAAAAAAAACAACTATAGGGACTGAACATGCTCAGTTCCCATCCAAGTTCCTGGGATGGAGAATCTGATTCAGCTGAGGCCACCCACGTTTTCCCCCTTTGTCCAATCAGCTGTTGGCACAGTAAGCGTTTAGCAACGCAATCATGGCTACTGCAGGAGCGCTCTTGCCAGGACTGGCAATGTTTTCTATTAAAAGCGTGGCACTCATCAGCTGGGCAGACGCCCCCAAAGCTATCAGCTCGCTAACAGGGGGCATTCGGATGTCACTTACCTTCTCTGAGCTACAAACTAGATATATAAATAACATAAATGGCTGCCTCTACAGGCGATTGTGAGGTGGAGGGAGTTAAATGCTTTGCATACTCAAAACACTGTACAAAAGGGACATTGGTGATTATTAGAGCTGAGCCTTTCTGGAGGGAGAGTCAGTGGTTGCACTTGTTTTTTGTTGTTTTGTTTGTTTTGTTGTTTTATTTATTTATTTATTTGTTTATTTTTTTTGAGACAGAGTCTCACTGTTGCCCGGACTAGAGTGCCGTGGTGTCGGCCTAGCTCACAGCAACCTCGGACTCCTGGGCTCAAGTGATCCTCCTGCCTCAGCCTCCCGAGTAGCTGGGACTACAGGCATGCGCCACCATGCCCGGCTAATTTTTTCTATATATTTTTAATTGGCCAATTAATTTTTTTCTATTTTTAGTTGAGACGGGCTCTCTCTCTTGCTCAGGCTGGTTTCAAACTCCTGACCTTGAGTGATCCACCCGCCTCGGCCTCCCAAAGTGCTAGGATTACAGACATGAGCCACCACTTGATCTATGATTTATTTTTAGTTCCTTTTTATACAGTGTATGAGAGAAGGGTTAATTTATTATTATTATTCACATATGAGATCCAGTTGTTCCAGCACCATTGCTAGAAAAGGAAGAGTATTCTTTCCTTGTTGAATTGCTTTGGCACCTTTGCCAAAAATCAGTTGATCATGTATGTGTGGTCTAGACTCGACTCTATTCCATTGATTGATGTCAGTAACACAATGATTTTATCATTATGGCTTTCTAATACATTTTGAAATCAGATAAGTCTTCCAATGTTATTCTTTTTTCAGAATTATTTTGATTATTCTCGGTCTTTTTCATTTTCATATAAATTTTAGAATTAGCTTGTCAGTTTCTACAAAAATGCCTTCTGGGATTATGATTGGAATTGTGTTGAAATCATAGATCAGTTTGGAGAGAATTGACATTTTAACAATGTTCAGTATTGCAATCTATGAACAGGGTGTATTTCTCCATTTATTTAGGTCTTTCTCTCA
The DNA here is from genome assembly GCA_963574885.1 of Lepilemur ruficaudatus. Taxonomy (NCBI): domain Eukaryota; kingdom Metazoa; phylum Chordata; class Mammalia; order Primates; family Lepilemuridae; genus Lepilemur; species Lepilemur ruficaudatus. Next base: position 1,698 of record CAUYRT010075727.1, read on the forward strand.
TCAGCATTTTATAGTTTTTAGTGTTCAGGTCTTACATATCTTTTATCAAATTAATTCCTAAGCATTTCATATTTTGATGCTATTTTAAATGGTAGCATTTAAATATCAATTTTCAGTTATTTTTGTTGGTATATATAAATATAGTTGATTTTTGTATATTGACTTTTTATCCTATAACATTGCTAAATTCACTTATTATTTTGTTAATTCCCTAGGATCTTTTTTTTCCTTGAAAGGCTGCTAGTTTTGATCCCTAGGATTTCTTTTTTTTTTTTTTTTTTTTGAAATAGAGTCTCTCTCTGTTGCCTGGGCTAGAGTGCCGTAGTGTCAGCCTAGCTCACAGCAACCTCAAACTCCTGGGCTGAAGCAATCCTATTGCCTCAGCCTCCTGAGTAGCTGGGACTACAGACAGGCATGTGCCACCATGGCCGGCTAATTTTTTTCTCTCTATATTTTTAGTTGTCCAGCTAATTTCTTTCTATTTTTAATAGAGATGGGGGTCTCACTTTTGCTCAGGTTGGTCTCGAACTCCTGACCTTGAGCGATCCTCCCGCCTTGGCTTCCTAGAGTGCTAGGATTACAGGCGTGGGCCGCCTCGCCCGGCTGATCCCTAGGATTTCTAGAATCAGCTTTTTAAATTCTAAGTCATGTTATCTGCGAATAATGACAGTTCTTTCTACTTTTACATTTCCAATCTATATATTTTATGAGTTTTGGAAAAAGTCAGGATTTTGCTAGACCTGTAGAGCAGATGTTGGATTCTCTCTAAGAGTTCTTTAAAAATAAAAAGAAAGGAGACTATTAAATCCTTCTATCCATTTCTTTATCCATTCAGTGAACATTTAGTATCCACTGTGTGTCAGACACTAGTGACTAATGGAGGAGATAGATATATAAACAAGTAATTTTAATTTAACAAGTAAGTATAATAAGTGCCATGGTAGTCATGATACAGAGTGAGCTGGGAACTTAGAGGCAGGACTATTCAGAATCAGGGGAATGAGATGATATCTACAGGCCCTGTTGCCCCGGAAGCGTATGACTGACAGAGGAATACTTGGAAATCATTACAGGAAAGTGTTTCAACTGAGCTGTCCAGAGAAATTCCACATCCTCCCCATCTTGATTGTCCATATTTACTTTATTATCATGGAGAGTCTGAAAGAAGTACATCTTTATCAATAGTTCTTTTTCTCCTTCCTGTTTTTATTTTGTTTGTTTTTGTTTTTCTTTTTAAAATCTTACATGGTATGGCAGCAGCATTTGCTTCTAGCCTTAAATCTCGCTGATCTAAGGCCAGGAGCAGTGGCAGGTGTATTTGATATCATGTTAGTGTAATACTAAATCATGCTGCTGTACTTGTAAGAACCCTGTGAGTTGGGTAATGTTGTCCCCATTTCAGCAGTGTTCTGTTTTGTGTTTTGGAAAGCACTTTAGCACGTATCCTCTTTTTTTGTTTTTCCTCATAGCACTTCTCCCACCATACACGTTATAAGGAGGAAACATGCTTTTGATTTTGTAGCTCTAGCATATTTTCCAGAATCTGGCTAGTGGGATGTGCTCAATAGACATTAACATGTCTGTGTTGGTATAATTTCTCTATATCCTAGATGTCATGCTTCGGGTTCCTCTAAATAATATAGGATTGTTCCCATTTTACAGATAAGGAAATTTCTCCGGGTTACCAGAAAGTAAATTATAGTAGCTACTTCTCTTTTTTTTTTTTTTGGTAGAGAATTTAGTATTTTATTGGTTTATAAAATGGTATAATTTAGGAAACAGAATCTAGACCTTTGTTTTAGAGGTGAGGAATCTTGCTTGCTATCATAGAGAAAGATAGTTTTAAAAACAGTACTTTTGTTGATTGTTGTGTGCCAGACTGCAACAGCTGGTGTGGATGCATTACCTTGTTCAGTCCTCACAACAGGCACCTGGGCTGGAGGTCTTGTTTGTGAGTGGCTGAGTGGTCATGGCTTCTGGCAAGCATATTTATGTGCTACTCTTCTTCCTTTGTTGTTTCATTTGTGACTGAAACTAAGGGATATACACATTCCTAATTTGTTTCTAAGACATCAGTAGTCATTACTTCATTCTTTCCCATCACCGTATTGCAAAACAGAGTGTTTCCCCTTCCTTAGTTGAGAATTTCCATGGGGCAGGGACCAATATAGCAAAGTGACTGGCACATGGTGGGAATTCAGCAAATATTTTGACTGAGTGAATGAATATATCTGGCTCCCCGTGGGGAACACAGCCATTAGACCAGTTCACAAGAGTCTGATGGCTGGTTTTCCATCTCAGTGCAGAAATGGTAAGAGGCACTGACCCACACGTGCCTGTGCTGCATGTGGTAAGGCGTCTAGGATTTTTAACAACTGTTAGCAGACGCACACTGCACGTTACTGAGTGCCTAGAGTGCAAGCGTGGCAATAGGCCTTTGGGCTACAAAGACAATTAGATCCCCTGTCTCAGGTAGCTCACAGACTATTAAATAGATAACCAGTGTGCAAGAGGCATGCAGTAATGGGGATGTGAACTGTGGATTAGGGACACAGGGACAAGATGCTAACCCAGCCAGGGGAGGAGAGTGGGGTTGCTTGTTTGTCTAATAAATACTAGTGTAGTGCTTGCTATGTATCAGGCACTGTTCTAAGCACTTAACTCCTTTAATCCTCATAACAACCTGTGGTACTATTAGTGTCCCCATTTTGCAGCTGAGGGTAATGAGACATAGAGAGTTAAGTACCTTACCCAAGGCCACACAGCTGCTAAATAGTGGAACTAAGATTCAAATCCAGGCAGTCTGTGCTCTTAACCAGTATACCGTGCAATCTCTTGGAATTCCTAAAGTAGAGAAAAATTGAGAAATATAAACATCTGTATCAAATTGATAGAAGTTATTGTTTAACCGGATGTGTGACCAGAGAAAAGGAAGAGTCTAGATTAATTGCCAGAGTATCTACCTTGGGTGAGAGAACACAGGAGGAGGACTGAGGTGTGGTGAGTGGAGATGAGTTTTTCAATGCACTGAGTCTGAGCAACTATAGGTCAGGATGGCCCCCAGAAAGTTATATACAGGAGTCTGAAATCAGAGAGAAACTGAGGGCTGAAGACAAGATGTGAGAGTCAGCAGTGTTATGAGTTGGTTAAAATAGGAGTGGACATTGTTTCCTGAGAAGGTAGGATAAGAGTAGCAAGCCTAAATGTGAGAGCAATCAGCATTGTTGGATGCAGAGAGAAGTCCAGTAAGATGAGATCTAGAAAAGAAAATTCTTGAAATTTTCAGTTGAGGGGTTACTGATAATCTTACTGAAAACAGTCTCATTAGAGTTCTAGAGGCGAAGCCATATTGTAGTGGGTTGAGGAGTGAGTGGGAGGTGAAAAAATGGCAACAATAGATGTAGACTACTGTTTCCAGAAGTCTGGATGAGAAGAGAGAGAAGAGATTGATTGGTAATAGCTGGAAGGGTTTGCTGGGTGAAGGAAATGTTTTTTCTTCAAGTTAAGAGAGATTTCAGCAAATTTATGGGCTGAGGAGGTAGAGCCAATAGAACTGGAGGGATCTTGAAGATGTAGGAGAAAAGGGTTTCTAAAGGAAGCAGAGGGTAATGGGGTTAGGGACATGAATGGGATTTCACCTTGAACTAGAGGGAAGAAGCTGAGTATGAATGCAGAGTGAGGAGTTTGCAGATAGAGGTAGGAAGTTGAAGAAGAAAAAAACATAAACACTGCAGTTATTTTTGTGAATTAGGAGGCAAAACAATCTAATGATAGAGGGCAGACTTTAAATATGGAAGTTGAGGAAAGCTGTAAAGTTTTGGAGTAGTGATGGTAGGTTGTGGAAAAGAAAAGTTGACCAAGACTAATAAAACCCCACCTAGAGGCACTGAAGGCCTGACAAGGCTGGAGACCTTGAATTTGCACACTAGACTGTACAGCGGTGTGATTTTTCCTTAGCTGAGTGCAGCTAACTGGAAGTTGAAGCAAAGCCTGCAGATGGGAGCTTTACTACAGTGCTAGTTTGTTGGACAGATTTGATGGGTGGATTGAGGGTGCAGAGGAATTAGGACTACTGCCTTAGAAGATCAACTGTGGAATTCAGGCTAGAAGGAAAAGAAACCAAGAGGAGGCTGACGCCTGGGAGGAGAATAGAAGGCTCTGGTAATGTCTCTAGGAAGAGCGAATGTGGTGATATTGAATGTGTAAGTGAGGGGAAATTGGAGTCTGTGTTTTTGAAAGTGGACGTATTCTGAGCCATTTCAGGATCCAAAGCGTAGTTCTGGGAGTGAATATCAGAGGTGAGATGGAGGTGAAAATCATGAGAATTAAGGGAGAAAAAGAAAGTATGTTCAAAGAATTTAAAGTGGGTTATAAGAGAGACATTCAAACAGAGATTTGCTGTACAAAATGAGAGGTGCTATCATGGAGAATACCAAGTAAAGCAGGGGCCAGAAGGAGGGTGTGAGTAACCATCCTGGGGAGAGGCAGAGGAATGTTTCATCAAAAGGTATTAATGTGTTTGATCTGAGGCTTGAGGAATGAGCAGGAGTTTGCCAGGCATCCAAGGAGTGGGGATGGTGGGACATGGCTTTGCTGCTTACAACGGGATAGGGAAAAACAAAACGACTATGCCTTTGAAAGAAACCCATCCACTGAAGAACGTTCTTGGTGTATTTGGGATGGGGTGGAAGGTATGAGGAGTTGGGGACAGACCCAAGTACAGGTGATGAAAGGGAAGTGGAATTCAGCCCTGCAAATAAGCTAGGTTTCTATAGGTAGAACAACAGTGGCTAACAGTCTGGGCAGGTAGTTAGTTATAGGTGTCTAGTACTAGATAGCAGAGCTTAGGATGAGGAGTCCATGTGAACATTATTGGCTTGTCAACTTCATGTACCCGTTCCACATCGCTGCCCTGTCAGCCCTCAAGAACAGCACACTTATCTAAAGATCTGGAATGACTATGCACCAGACAAGGATGGAGAACTTGACTTGTGTCATATTTTGCTTTTCACTCTGAGACCTAGTAGTGCTTCTTTATTAGATACTCAATAAATTTTGTTGAATGGCCCAGAACTGATGATGACAATGATAGCAACTAAAACTTACATAGCATTTACTATTACCAGGCATTGTTCTAAATGTTAAATACTCAACAATAAGGCTGTGGAGTAGGTTCTCTTTTTATCCAGATTTAACATAGATGACATGGCAAAAATTTTGAACTCATACCTGGACAGAGAAAATATTTACTTTGGATCTATGAGTGATAGATTAGAGTAGATTGTGAGGAAAGTAGTCATATGAGAGTCTCTTAGGAGGGTATGAGGGAAGACCTTTTCTTCCAATCTGTAAAACTAGAAAAGCATGGGGATTTGAGGGCTCGTTATTTTTGTTCATTTTATTTGTTATATAGCTTTATTGAGATTTCACATATCATAAAATTCACCCATTTAAATTATATAGTTAAGTGGTTTTTATTAATAGTATATTCATAGTTGAGCCATTAACACATTGTAGTTTTAGAATTTTTCAGTATCCCAAATAGAAACTGCATACTCTTCCTCTTTCCTGCTCCCTACCCCTTCCTCCCAGCCCCAGCTAGCCACTGATCTACTCTCTGTCTCTATGAATTTGCCTATTTTAAATATTTCACATACATGGGGTCATACAACATGAAGTCTTTGTGACTGGCTTGTTTCGCTTAGCATAATGCTTTCAGGGTTCATCCATGTTGTAGCATATGTTAGTACTTCATTCCTTTTTTATTGCCAGTTAATATGTCACTGTATGGATGTACCATCTTTTGTTTATCTCTTCATCAATTGGTGGGCTGCTTCTACTTTTGGGCTTTTGTGTATACTGCTGTGAACATTTGTGTACAAGTTTTTGTGCAAACATATGTTTTGAGTTCTTTTGGGTATATACCTAGGAATGGAATTGCTGGATCACATAGTATCTGTGTTTTTAATGTTGTGAAGAACTGCCAAACTGTTTTACAAAGTGGCTGCTCTATTTTACATTCCCACCAACAGTGTATGAGAGTTCCAGTTTCTCCACATCCTCACCAACACTTGTTATTTTCCGTGTTTTTGTTCTAGCCATCCTAATGGATGTAAAGTGGTATCTCCTTATTGTTTTGATTTGCATTTCCCTAATGACTAATGATACTGAGCATCTTTTCATATGCTTATAGGCCATCTTATGTCTTCTTTGGAGAAGTATCTATTCAAATCTTTGCCCATTTTGTATTGTGTTTTTTTTATTATTGATTTGTAAGAGTTCTTTATATATTTTGGTTACAAGTCCCTTATATGTGATTTGCAAATGTTTTCTCCCATTTTGTGGATTGTCTTTTCACTTTCTTGGTGATGTCCTTGGAAGCACAAACATTTTAAATTTTGATGAAGTTCAATTTTTCTATTTTTTTTCTTTTGTCACTTAATGCTTTTGTTATGATACCTAGGAAACCATTGGCTAATTCAAGACCACTATGATGTACTCCTGTGTTTTCTTCTAAGAGTTTTATAGTTTTAGCACCTACAGTTAGGTCAATGATCCTTTTTGAGTTAATTCTTCTATGTGATGTGAGGCAGGGATCCAGCTTTGTTCTCTACATGTGAATACCAGTTGTCTTAGCATTATTTATTGAAAAGACTATTCTTTCTCCATTGAATTGCCCTGGTGCCCTTGTCAAAATCAACTGACCATAAATGTGACAGTTTATGTATGGATTCTCTGTTTTATTGATCTATATGTATTTCTTTATGTCAGTGCCATACTAACTTGATTCCTATAGCTTTGTAGTAGATTTTCAAATTGGGAGATATGAGTCTTTAAACTTTGTTCTTTTTCAAGATTATTTTAGCTATTCATTTTCATATGAATTTTAGAGTCAACTTGTCAATTTCTGCCACACACACAAAAAAAAACCCTAGGATTTGAACAGGGAGTAGATTGAATCTATAGATCAATTTGTAGAGTGGTAGAGTATTGCCATTTTAATAGTCTTAAATCTTCTACCACATGAACATGAATGTCTTTGCATGTAATTTTTTTCAGTGATGTTTTATAGTTTTTAGCGTACAAGTCTTGTGCTTATTTTGTTAAATTTATTTCTAGATATTTTTGCTGCTATTAAAATGGGCTTGTTTTCCTAATTTCATTTTTTTCTTGTTCATTGCTAGTGTATAGAAATACAATTTTTTGTATGTTGATCTTATATCCTGCAACTATTTATTAGTTCTCATAATTTTTTTGTGGGTTCCATAGGATTTTCCATATATAAGATCATGTCATCTGTGAAAAGAGAGAGAGATTTACCTTTTCCTTTTCAATGTGGATGGCTTTTATTTCTTTTTCTTGCCTAATTGCCTTGACTGAAACCCCCCAGTTTAACGATGAATGGAAGTGGCTATAGAAGACATAGAAGACATTCTTCTCTTATTGTTGATCTTAGGGGCAAAATAATTAGTTTTTTCCATTGAGTATGATGTTAGCTGTGGGTTTTCATTTGTTTGTTTTTGCAAGAAGGATGAGATTGAATTTGATAGGTACTCCAGGCAGCAGGTTCATGTTAAGAGGAAGCAAGAAAGGTTTAGATTGAGGTTCAGCTAATGTATATTGAATCAGGGGGCGATGGGAGGAATGGAAGTCTTTTTATAATAAAATGAAATGGCTCAAAGCTAAGATTACAGGTCCTGGATAGCTTAATGTCTTTTGACCTTTCCAGCCAGGTAGAATGGCTTCACCCTCTGCAGAACTTTTCTACCAGTTAGCTTAAACTAGCTAATGAATCTGTGTTGGTAAGGAGTTCTGTGTGTAGATTAAATCATGATCTACAGGTTTAGACTCAGGTTTAGAAGGCAGGAGAAATAAAAGAAGGGTGTTTATCCCTTCTGGGTACACTTTAAGAGCTTAGCTCAATACTACCAATCTTAGCATAGCTCTCCTTGACAAGGTCTGATTTCTGAAGACTGTGTTTATTACTCAGTACATTCTGTATACAATTGGCACTTTGTGGATTTAGGCTTAACTTCTCTTACTTGTACATTGTACAAACTTAAGTCTGTTTGGCCTGTGTCTCCTAACTCCTGAAGGTGGTAAATTTCCTAAGTACAAGAATGATGCCTATACCTTAATATATGCCCCGCATGTGTAAAGCATTTCTGTGTACCAGTAAATAGTTTTAAATTATTGACAAAGGTAAATGTGATCATAAATACAAAGAACTGAGCCATTTGGGAAACACATTAAGTATAAATTCATTTTATGCTAGATACGCAGATTTTTGTAGAGATGAAGATCACATGAAAGTCATGATTTCAAGGTTTGATACAGACACACTTGGTTTTTTAAAAATGTGCAGGAGTGTTAGTACTAAACTGTCCCTAGGATTTATTTAATTTCATTCTTAATTATCTGCAGGTGACATACCAGGCAATCTGACTTTTCGCTTCCTGTGGACTTGATCACCATCTCTACTAACTCCCACACCAGAGTGCAACCTTGTAGCTCAACAGTAGCTAAAAGGAAAGCCTTTGAAAACAAATTCATGCCTTGCCTTTTGTTCCTTTCCCCACCCTGTGTAGGAATGAAGCAGTGCTTAAGAGAGCAGCTCCCTTCGCATCCCTCTCCAAGGTGTCACCTACCATTGGCTCCCAGCATAGAGGGAGAAGCTCTGAGAAATTGAATAAAGGGTGAGATAGAGACACTGAACCTATTTTTCCAGCTTCTCCTAGTGTTGTTATTTCCAGAATGGCCAACACCCCTACGTTGATACACAGACACATTCCAAGGCCGTGGTGTAATAGAAAGTTCACTGGCCTCCTGGGATAGGAGCCCTGGGTTCTTATTCTCACTCTGGCACGAGGGGACCCTGAAAAATTCACTTAAAGGCTGATAAAAGAATACCGTAGACAGAGTGGCTTCTCACATTTCCGGAGGCTGGAAGTCCGAGATCAGGATGCCGGCATGGTTGAGTTCTAGTGAGGACCCTCTTCCTGGCTTGCAGATGGCTGCCTTCTCACCATGTGCTCACATGGCCTTTCCTCAGTATTTGTAGAGAGAGATAGAAAGCTTTCTGGTGTCTTCTTTTAAGGGCTCTAATTCCATCAGGAGGGTCCTACCCTCATGACCTCATCTAACCCTAATTACCTCCCAGAGGCTACATCTCCAAATACCATCACATTGGAGGTTAGAGCTTAAACATACGAATTTGAGGCCGAGTGCAGTGGCTCACGCCTGTAATCCTAGCATTCTGGGAGGCCCAGGCGGGTGGATCGTTTGAGCTCAGGAGTTCGAGACCAGCCTGAGCAAGAGCAAGACCCCGTCTCTACTAAAAATAGGAAGAATTTAATTGGCCAACTAAAAATATATAGAAACAATTAGCTAGGCATGGTGGTACATGCCTGTAGTCCCAGCTACTTGGGAGGCTGAGGCATGAGGATCACTTGAGCTCAGGAGTTTGAGGTTGCTGTGAGCTAGGCTGATGCCATAGCACTCTAGCCGGGCAACAGAGTGAGACTCTGTCTCCAAAATATATATATATATATATATGTATGTATATCTATATATATATAGATATGAATTTGAGGGGAAGACACAAATATTTAGTCCATAACAAAGGCTCTGGGCCTGTTTCCTTGTTTGTGAAGTATGTTGGGATTCTCTCTAGCTTTTAACATTAATGATTCTGTGAGAAATGGGTTTGCATTATTTTCTAGTTTGAGTTGTATGAAATGTTCCCTGTTCTCCTGTACATTGTCTCAGGCAACTGAGAACTGAATAGGGCTAGATTTAAATAGAGTTAGGTTTATTCTTTCATTTAATAAGTATTTTTTGAGCATCTACTATGTTCCAGGACCTGTTGTAAGCACTGAGGCTATAGCAATGAACAAAATAGATAAAAATCTTTGCCTTCTTGGAGCTTACATTCTAAACAAAATAAATAAGAAATAAATTATGGTATGTTACATAATAATGGCTAAGGAGATAAAATAGGAAGTATCAGGAATGTAGGGTTGTAGTTTTAGATAGGGTGGACAGAGAGAAGAGCAACTTAGGTGGTATTTGAGTCACTAGAGAGGAGAGACAGCATTTAATTCTGTGTGGCCAGATTGGAAACTGAGACCCTGCTGAGGAAAGCTCTTGCTCCCAGGTGCTGACTATCCACTTCTCTCTCCCTACCACCCCATCGTTCTGTTTTGTGCCAGACACTCCGCACTAATTAATGATTTCAGAGCCCTTTTATAAATCTCAACCCAAGGACTGTAATAAGAAGTTCCATTTAACACCCCTGCTGCCAGTACACTGCCAGAGTCTGAGAGAGTCTGGCTGGCTTAGAATCTGTACTAGCTCCCGAGATAGTTTGATGTTTAAATAGTTCTTCAACTCCCTGCTCTCCCCTTGTCAATGCTTATTAATCTCTTTTGCCTGTTTTCTCTCTCCTTTCTCCACATTTTTCCATGCAACCCTCTGTCCTCAATCTTTTTATTACATCATTCTTTCTATTGTTCTTCCCTTTCTTTTGTAACTTACATATTTTCTCCCCTTCCTCACTTTGTTTTTCATCTCATGTCTGTATTTATTCCATCTCTGACTCTTCCTTCTCCCCTGTATTTTTCCTCCTCCTTTCCATCCTGTCATTCTCCTATATCCCGCAATGTATATGGAGAACAGGGATTACATGGTGAGGAGCTCTCTCCATTTCCCCAGAGTAAGTCATGTCTTGGTATCTTTGCTGCTTCTCCCTAATTCTGTGCTGTCTGAGCGTGCACAACCTTTTAGGGGAGAGATTCTGACATAGTCACTTAGGACTTAAAGGCTGCTCATCTTGGCCAGTCTGGCCCTGCAGGAGCCCCATCCTCACTAGACTTGTGGCACAGGTCTCGTGCTACAGTTCTTGGGTTGCTTCATTTGGGCCCTTCATCCTTTGGCTCAACCCCTTGGCGCGTTTACACTTAGTGGATTAGGGGGATGGTATCACGTATCAGTCAAATCATTAAAGGTTCAGCGTGATCCAGGGAAGGAGGTGCCAGTGGATGGTGAAACTTTTCATCAGTCACTGTTGGCTTCTCACTCCCTTTCTGACCTGAGCCCTGTCCAAGTGTCCGGAAAGTCAGATCCTCCTCACTTCCCGTGCTTTTATAACTGCTGTTATCAAGAACCGGAGCATGGAGTCCTGGTCCAGAGCAGCCTTCTGTGCCAGCGGGCAGACAATCAGAGAGGAAATCTCTTCTTGTCCTTAGAACCCTTTTTTCCTAAGCCCTGGAGAGAGAGAAACTAGATTCTCCACATTACAGTGCTTTTGGTAGGATGCATCCTAGCTCCCTCCTTCCATCTCTCAGTCCCACTCTGTCTTCAAATCAGAATCAACTTCAGGATTGGGAGGAATCTTGGCAGTCATCTAATTAAGCCCACCCTCTGATTCTTAGCACCTGTGATTGTTTGGTTCCATCTTGAATATCTCCAGTTTCTCCTTGGCTGTCTGTTCTTTTAGATTTGTGACTTGTGCCGGTTGCCATTTATCAGTTGGTTTACCAAACAAGTGGACTAAACAATGCATGTGTGTAGAATCCTTTATTTTATAGTGGATGCTGTGTGTGTGTGTGTGTGTCCGTGTCCACACCTGTGCAAAACCACCTATTCAGCTTGCCAACAGAGGAGAATGCAAAGATATTTCAAAACTGGAAAACATTCTTTTCTTTCCAGGAGTTTACAGCTTAGTTGGGGAAACCAGAGATGTGGAAGTATATTGGTTTTAAGAATACTGAGGGGAAAAAATTCAAAATAAGTGCCCTTTAATATACAAATCAAGTCTCTTTAGAATGAACTCCAGGGACGTGTTCATATTTTTGGTTATACTGGATATGTCAAATATAACTTGAAACAGTAGTTTAAATGAGTGTGTTTTAGCTTGTTTTTCACTTTTATTTTGCTGTAAGAAACTAACAAGTAGCACAAAGTAAATTTATGAGGACTGAGGGTTATGCCAGCTTAGGAGAAGAGATTAGTCAGGAGAGGCTAAGTCAAAGAAAGTTTCTTGGAATTAATGTGTCTTAAGTCAGGTTTTGATAGAATTGGGTCAGTACCAGACTGGGGGCTTTTCTGGGTCTGCTCTGTCAACCAAAATTCTGAGAGATCTCCGAATGGTGTCAGGAAATTGCCCTGATGACCTTCACTTCTGGCCTCTGAGCTATCACTGTTCAAAAGCCCTTCAGGATGTTGAAGTCCACTCCCTATTTGAGGTGCTACCCCATCCTTATCTTTTGCACCATCCAGCATTAACTCCCTCTCCTGAGAGTCCCTGGAGGTGATTCCAGGGTGCCCAGACCCACTGAAGGCCTTCAACACCATAGAGTGGGGGAGGGTGCCCTGAGACCACTGGAAGCAAAAGAAACAACATTCTCTTTTGTGATGTGTCTGAAGAAGTCATCGAACTAAACTGAGCAATGGACAGTAACGTTGGAAGGAAGAAGGAAAGTACTGTACAAGGTATCAGTGTGCTGGAGTTTGAAATAATGGGAACATCAATTTCATATTTCAGGATAGAAAAGCAGGCAAGGCCTGACATTTCCTTCCTGTTAGCCAAGATTAGGAGGAGCTAAGGGAGAGGTAAATTTCCTGCAGGACTCCTCCATGGTCTTGGATATAAGAGTTAGAATCCTAGATTCCTTTGGCCTTTTAGATGTCATCTTCTCCACATCCTGTCTCCAGCCAAGACTGTTCCCTTTCTGGAGAGATTGAGGTTGCTGTTTCTTATTTCACAAGATCCCTTTTTTATTTTCACATTTGGGGACCTCACCAGGGAACTTCTTCCCAATGTCATCTTTGTGGGATATAAGGGATGGAATGAGGGGAGGGGCCCCAAGAATGCTTCTCTTTCTGTGAAAGTTATTTTCAGCTCTTGCTACCTTTCAGCATTAGTTGTATCCATGAGACGGCTTCTTTCCTCCCTCACCGCACCCTTCTTCAGTTTCCTGGAAATGGAGTGGGGGCTGGAAGAGAGAAAGGATGGAAATTCCCATTGCATCTCTCTCCACTGTGCAGTGGTTGAGATGAGGTTTTAGTGAGGGGGATGGGAGAGGTGGAGAGATGGAGTCAGCCCTGGAGGGAGAGACCAAGAGACTGCTGAGCTGGTGGTATGGGCCTAATTACTCCTCTGCTTTGAGCTTGCCTATAATTGTGGTTTCTGGGAGCCAGCGCGTCCTGGAAATCTGCTGGAACAGCAGAGATTTGGGGTTTCCGCCTGGGATGGAGTTGAATTTTCCACTTGGAACAACTTGCCCAGCCCCCGTTTTTGGTTGGGGAACAGGGTGAATCCCTAAAGCTCAAAAGAGGCAGTTAGGGTAGTTGTAGGACTATAGGGCCTTCCTTTGGAACTGAATGAGAGGTTGTATACCCTGAAATTCTAGACATTTTTGAAAAGTTCAGAGAGGCAGCAGATAGCAGGATCTGGTAAGAAGAGTTGTATGCTGAAAGTTAAGAGATCAACTCTGCCCTTAACCTAGGGTAAATGAGTTAATTTCTCTAGACCTTAGTTTCTCCATCAGTCATTTGATTTGAACATCTGGTTATTTTACAAGGATGTCCCTAAATAATAGGTGGAAAAATGCTAGACTAATAAAAAGGAGCAATTTACCCCTTTTCCCATGGTGGTGATAGTAATACTAGCTGACATATTTTGAACATTTATTGTGTGCCATGTGCTAAATGCTTTAAGAATTCCACCGTTTAATCTCTTAATCCAGTGAAATAGTTACCTCTGCTATAAATGAGGAAACGAGGTTGAAAGGTTAAAACCTTTTGCCTGAGGTCACAGGGCCAGTGTCAGCATCAGGATTCTGATTCCAAAGCCTGTGCCAGCAGACATATAAATGGTAATCTGCCCTGGGTTTTATGCTTGTGTCAGGAAACACCCAAAGCCAGACTGGCTTATTGAGGACTGGCAATTGTATTTGGCTCAGGGAATCTGAGTTCAAGTTCTAATTCTAGGTCTCACCAACCCTGGGACCTCAGGCAAGTCCTTTCTTCTTTGATAAAGGACTCGAACTTCAGTTTTCCCATCCATGAAATAGATATTTTCAGAGTTGTTCTTAGGATCAAATGAGATACTATTCAGCACAACACCTGCCACCCAGCAGATGCTTAATAAATGTTAGTAGAATCTGAATTTGAATAAGGAGAAATTAGCAGCCAATCCCTGCCCTCCTGAATTTGTGATCTGTGAGTTCAGAACACTGACATAAGGACAGTGGCAAAGTAAAAGGGATGGTGAGGACTCTCTAGCCAGAGAGCTAAGCATTAGCAGAATAAGGGCTCTGAAGTTAAACTGCTTGGGTTCAAATACCAGCTCCATCTCATTTGCTGGATGCATGAAATGGAGCAACATACTCAGTCTTTCTGTAGCCCAGTTTCCTCATCTGTAAAATGGCAACATTAATAGTACCAGCTCATGCAGTTGTTGTGAAGATTAAATAATTAAGAATGGCTAATATTTGTTGAGTTTTTAGTATTTATTAAGTACCGGGCCCTGGCCTGAGCATTTTTTATGTTTTAAATAATTTAATCCTAGCAGTCTGATGAAATGGGTCCCCTCATTATGCCCATTTTAAGGATGAGGAATCTGAGGGAAGAGGTTAAATAACTTGCCTGAGGTTATAGCTAATAGATGTCAGGGCCAGTATTTACATCCTGGACAGGGGCTTAGAAGCCTACACTCTTGTCTCAGTAAGTGCTTAAAAAACACACCAGCTCTTATCATCACCCAGTCACAAGTATTTACTAAGTATGTGCTTAGCACTATACTAGTTATTTTGGGTTCTGTCAAGAAAGTATACGTGGGCACCGTGGCTCATGCCTGTAATCCTAGCACTCTGGGAGGCCAGGGTGGGAGGATCGCTTGAGCTCAGGAGTTCGAGACCATCCTGAGTAAGAGTGAGACCCCAACTCTACTAAAAATAGAAAAAATTAGCTGGCCAACTAAAAATAGAAACAAAAAATTAGCCGGGCATGGTGGTGCACGCCTGTAGTCCCAGCCACTCGGGAGGCTGAGGCAGGAGGATCACTTGAGCCCAGGAATTCCAGGTTGCTGTAAGCTAGGCTGATGCCATGGCACTCTAGCCCAGGCAACAGAGCAAGACTCTGTCTCAAAAAAAAAAAAAAAAAAAAAGTTTATTATCTAGTTGGAGGGTAATATTAATCATATCACCCATATGATTAATATAGGTGAAGTGATTTGAAAACAAGTGCTAAATGGTCTAGTACTGACTCAAAATGCAGTAGAAATGAATTTAGTTACTAAAAAGGTCATTGGGGAAGTTGGACTAGTGAGGAAAGTTTACTAAAGAAGTTAATACTTGAATTCAGCCTTAGAAAACTGGGCTGAAGGGCAAGGGTGAGCCAGCTGGAGCGCTGGAGTTTGGGAGGAGTTAGAATTTCAAGGTTGGTCACTCATCATTCATATTTTCATTGAGTGTATGCTATGTGCCTCACCTAGTGGAGAGTAAGATCACTCGTTTGTCATTGCTTCTCTCCTGATCAATCCAGGTTTGTTTCCTAGAGATTATGTTTTGCAGATTGGTAAATTCCAAGTTGAAATACTGTTACTGCCCTTGCTCTAGGTAGTCTCCTATTGACATAATAAAACCTCATTATAAGGTTATTTGTCCCTGGATAGAATCAGCATATGTGTCTTGGTTCCTGGAAAGGAACTGCAGGGACCGTCTGATTCATTCATCTCTTCCTCTCTTTATCACTCCCCCAACACTCACATGCACAACCACACTTTTTACTTAGGAGGAAACTAAGGCCTCGAACTAAGACTATAATCCAAATCTTCAAATCCCTAGGACACTTTCTTTAAACAACTCTATGCTGCCTGATAGTAAACTCTGAGTCAAATTAAGTACTCTGAAACACATGCTTGTCGTTTTTGTTAACCTACAGAGGGACTTAATAAGCCCATCTTCCAGTACCAATAATTTTTGTCTTCCTAACACTCCTTTCACTGCTGTGCAACCCCCTCAATATCAAAAATTTAATTCAGTAGGAAAGCATGTAAGAGACAGCAATACTGCTGGAAGTGACGGGAGCTACTGCTCTAAAAACCCCTTGTCTTCCCACAAAATGGCCTAGGATCTCCCCCAATGGAGAAAGCAGCAGCCGGTTCCCTCACTTTATGTGCATAACCTAGGTCTGCATAGGCAGGGCCATGGAGCATTCTTTTGGTTTGTGGACTGCATCTTGCACTCCTGTCAGGCAGACACATATCTGAGTTTGTTGCTTGGGGTTTTCTTGGGCTGGGTATATGTCATAAACACAGTGGCTTGTTCCAGTGGTCCCAGGCCCAGTAGTCAACATGAGGGGATGGAGTGGGGATCAGAGAGATCCAAGTGGATTCCTTGGTGATGAAACTATGGTGAGAGCTATAGAGATCTGGCCACTGGAGAAATTGACTTAGAATTTCTCTGGCTGGCCTTCGGTCAGCATCCTAATCAACTATGTATGTAAAGTATACTTTGTAGAGGTCAATTGTTTGGTTGGAAGACCAGAGTGACTGGAGATGCTGGTGCTAAAGAAACACAAAAGAAAAGACATGATCCCTCCTTCAGGACAAGTATTTCATTAGAACACACAGGATATATCACTCTCTTCTTAAGTAATACAGAGGCAAGGACATGTGATTATAGCACAAGTCAAATGCTTAAGGGCTAGAAGGATACAAAGAATAGGAGTGATCATCATTAGAGTTCATTGAGGAAGGCTTCCTGAAGAAGGGTAATTTCCTGGCAATTTTTTATAAGTGTGGTACAGAAATTTGTAGGGAGCCTATTGCAGGCTAGAGAAGTACCTCCCCTGCCTACTCTTCTTTCTTCTACTTCCGGCAGGGCTTCCTGAAGTCACCAGCCAAGAATGTGGAGGGTGGGGACTCTCAGCCTGTGAAACTCTGGGTCCCTCCCCCTTCCTCTCCCAATTATATACAGTTGGTGGCTTAGGCTGCAGTGACTTGATTTGCATCTACCTGCAGTTACCTCAGCTGACAAAAAGGCCACAGCCTCCCTGAAGTAGGAAGGGGATTGCAAGAAAGAGCAGACTGTATACTGTCAGCTCACTTTACCTCCACAAGTTACTCATTTTATGGCTTAACCTCAGTGATTTTAAAATCGAAAACTAACTTTCCTCTACCACCTCGTACTGTCTTACCAATTTTGGTATGAACTCAGGGAAAGAGAACTAATTTAAAATCCACCTTAATGAAGTAAATTCTAAATTAGAAAGGTGACTCTTCTGAGCCATTTTGTCAAAGCAAAATGAAGATTCCTTGGATTGGCCATTATTCTGGGTTACCTGTTTTATAGTTTATCCTTTATTTGCAGCAGTAATCAAAAATTGACTCAAATAACAATTCTATTTATACAAGACACAAAGCAAGGTATGTCTTGCTTTAAGGAAACCCAGTCTTTTGAAAGTTTGTATTTAAGGTATTATCACCTTTAGGAGGATTTACATCAGAACATATTTTCTTTCCAAGAAAATGTTAGATACAGAAAGATATACTTGTAAAGTGATTTTAGGATAACAATTTAATTATCACAGTGCCCTCCCCCACAGAAGACCAAGTACAAGAGTTGGTCTTCCCATTTTATCATTATAGAAGATGAGACTTAGAGGTGTTGTTTGGTTTGTCCAGTGTCCCACAGTGGGCATGAAGTGGCAAGAAGAAAGCTTGTTCCACAAATTAAGCCCCTTTCCATCTCACCTTCCTAAGTTCCTGTGACAGATGCTCTTTCTTTATCTTGTGGATTCTAGGCTCTGCTCCTCTAGTCTCCTCTGCCCTTTGTTAAACTGGGAAACTCAAACAAAGATATTCTTGGCCATCTTGTGGATATCACCTGTGCAGACACTGAATTGCTTCTAGGTCATTGTTGGTGATGGTGTCTATTGGTTTTTTTTCCTGTTAAAATTAATTTGGTCATGGCCTGCTCTTATTTTATTCTTTAGGGAGAATCTTTCCTTTCCAGGCTATGGATTTAGTTCTACCTGAACCTTCTCTGGGTGCACAGATTTGATATGCTGAAGATGAGTTGTGAGGGACAAAGAATCAATGTTAGAACAAGAAGGGACATGAGATAATCCAGTTCAGCTTCCTTTTCGTAGAGTTGGTAAAGCCAAAGCATGGAGAGAGGAAAAGAGGACTTTGGTGTAAGGCACACTTGAATTCGTGTCCTTGCTCTACCGTTTAATAGCTGTGTGACCTTGGGCAACTTAGTTAACTTCTCTGAATCTCATTTGCCTCATCTGTAAAGGAAATAACAATGTTATCTCACCAAATTGTAAAGATTAAGTGAATACCTGTAACATATTAGATGCTTGTTATGTATAATTTTCTTCTCTCTTTTCAAGGGTATATAAAAAGATAGGGACAGAGTTGGTCTAGAATCCCAATGCCTAGACTGTCAGTCTGGCCCTCTTGCCACTATGGCCTGCCTCTTCCCTACTACTGTTATTGCTGCCTCAATGATTTCCCTTCCTAGGGCTTCTCTCCATCCCTAGCCGGATCTTGGATTGTCCTAAAAGTTGCTTTGATTATGTTGTCCTGAGTTACACAGCTAGAGCTAGTAAATGGCAGAACTAGAACCAGTATCCAGTTCTTCTCTTGCTTTCTTGAGACACTGTTCTTTTTTTTTTTTTATTTGAGACACAGTCTCACTCTGTTGCCCAGGCTAGAGTGCCATGGCGTCAGCCTAGCTCACAGCAACCTCAAACTCCTGGGCTCAAGCAGTCCTTCTGCCTCAGCCTCCCAAGTAGCTGGGACTACAAGCATGTGCCACCATGCCTGGCTAATTTTTTTTTCTACATATTTTTAGTTGTCTAGCTAATTTCTTTCTATTTTTAGTAGAGACGGGGTCTCGCTCTTGCTCAGGCTGGTTTTGAACTCCTGACCTTGAGCGATCCGATCCACCCGCCTCAGCCTCCGAGAGTGCTAGGATTACAGGTGTGAGCCAAGAGACGCTGTTCTTTTCATCAAAGGTAACAGTTTGATGGAGGACACTTTGACAAACACATATATGAATATAGTGGACTAAACATAATAGGCAGGCCTGGCACAGTGGTTCACGCCTATAATCCTAGCACTCTGGGAGGCCGAGGCGGGAGGATTGCTTGAGCTCAGGAGTTCGAGAGCAGCCTGAGCAAGAGCAAGAACCCGTCTCTACTCTAAATAGAAATTAGCCAAACAACTAAAAAAAATAAGAATAAAAATTAGCCGGACATGGTGGCGCGTACCTGTAGTCCCAGCTACTTGGGAGGCTGAGGCAGAAGGATCGCCTGAGCCCAGGAGTTTGAGGTTGCTGTGAGCTAGGCTGACACCACAGCACTCTAGCCTGGGCAACAGAGTGAGACTCTGTCTCAAAAAAAATAAAATAAAATAAACATAATAGACAGTAGTAGATATCTGCTTCACTGGAGATCTGTAAAATGGTTGCATCTCTATTAGAAAACTGAAAATTCATTTATTTTGTGTTGCAAGGCAGGGTGTGCTTGCTTTGGCAGAAACTTACTAATTACATTTGACTTAAGGTCTTATAACAAGAATAACACCATTTTTAGAGTACTGCTATATGCCAGGCACTGTGCTAGATACTTGTATTACACCAGTTCTTACAGCAGCCCTACAGAATAGGTAGCTAGTATTCCAGTTTTGTAGATGAGAACACTGAGATTCCCAGAAAGTAAATAATTTTCCCTAGGACACACACGTGGTCAGAGGCAGAGCCAGGAAGCGAACCTGTTCTATCTAACCCCCCATTCCACTACACTGCTCCTCAATATCAGTTTGAATTCCAGGGCAGAGTTTAGGCTTTGAGTTTTTTCTGAGGAATATGTGACAAATCAGATAAATTAGATTTGAGTCTTTGCCAATACTTGTGCCGACAGAGCCTGGGTGGCTGGAGGGGTGTCGGGTTCTGAGTGCAGAGGAGGGTGTACAGCCCAGGAGTAGTGCTGGACTATTCTCCAAGAGCTAAAGATGGCTGCCTGCAGAGCTGGCTCAGGGCTTCCTTGCCGGGGAGGCAGAGATGAGCTTGGCCTGCCTCAACACTTCAGGAGCTCACAGTCCTGCAAACAGGGATAAGGTCAACAACCATGCGGGAGGTGCTTTGGGAGAAATGTATACCAGGTGCCATGGGAGACAAGTTTTTGGAGGGGTGACTCTGGCCAGGCTTCTAGTTTTCTTTGACTGGTCCAGAGGGCTGGAGGCCCCACCACTGGGGAGAAGGGAGGAGTGTGATACAGCTGTGGCCAAAGGAGGCCAATCCAACACCATCCAATAGAAAGATAATGCAAACCACATGTGTGATTTAAGATTTTCTAGTAGCTACGTTAAAAAAAAACTAGTAAAAAGAAACAGGTGAAATTAATTTTAATGATATATTTCATTTAACCCAATATATTCACAATACTATTATTTCAATATAAGAAGTTACTGAGATACTTTGTATTCTTTTTTTTTTGTACTGAGTCTTTGAAATCTGATGTGTATTTTATACTTACAATGTATTTCAGTTTGAACCAGCCACATTTCCTGTACTCTTAGCCACATGTGACTTGTGGCTCCCTGCAGTGCAAGGCTACAAGATACTCCTGATGTGAGCCCCAAGCAACCCACTCTGATCCAGTTGTTCTCTCACCTGCCCTTTCTAGTGCATTCCCATGGCACTGCTCTCCTTCAGGTGCATGTCATCTCTGCCCCGTCTGGTCTCTGGGCCTCCAGCCTTTCTTCTTCCAGTCCACTCTAGTCCCTGCACTCAGGCTCATCTTTTTAAAGGCTAAATCTGATCCTGTTACTCCTTCTAGAAAGCCATCAACAGGTCCCCATCTGTAAAAAATCAGATCCATAATCCTTAGATAGCACATAAAGCCCCACAGCCTGCCTCAGCCTTTTCCTTTGATCGTTATACTTCCTAACACTTTAGTATTACTTTAGTATTTACAGAGCCTTTTGACATACTTTATGTCACTTAATTCTCACAGCAGCTCTGTGAGATAGGGCAGGGCAGGTGAATTATCCCCATTTTTTTAGGTGGAGAAACTGTGGCTCAGAGACTTTAAGAGAGTTTCCTAAGATCAACCAGCTAGTAAGTGGCAGAACCAGGATGGGAACCTGCAACTTTCCAGTTTTATCTCTTATTATACTCCCTCTTAGCAGATCCTTCCCCTTTTCTCACCTGTGTTGCATTAGCAGCCTCCCCAGAGTCGTTCTGTCCTCCCTCTGCTCCTCTGTGCCTCTACTTATGCTGTTTCCTCCCCTTGGAATGTCCTTCCATAGCACAGCTACCCATCGGAATCCTCCCCTTCCTCCAAGGCTCTGGTTAAAGTTGACCTTTCCCTGATTTCTTCTTTGGTCACCCTCTCCCCACATCTATTTTGTAGTTACCAACATGTTTTAGCAAGCATTTTGTTGTTTAGCCAGTGCTTCTTTGTTTTGTGTTGAGAAATGAATGCTAGAAATCTGGGAGATTGAAAAATTTAACAGCTTAAACAGTTCTTATAGGGAGGCTGATGTTACTCCCTGCTGTTAAGTCCGTGGAGAAGCTAATGCCTTCCTACTTTATTTAATTTTTGTTAAAACTATGAAATTGTGAATTTAACCCCAATTTATATGCATGAAGGAGATCATTCAAAACCATTTCTCTGAACTGCTGTGATAAGTATATGCTTATGAGATTTTGATGTCTACACTTCCGGTGCATATATCGTCTGATTTCATCTTTCAACACATATGTATAGAATATCTACCATATACTGTGTTCTGGAGCTGCTCTGTGCTCTAGAGAATGGAAGACATGAAACTTAGTAAATGGGGAAAGCAGACATTAATCAAAAAAAGCACCCAAATAGTAATTTAGTTACTACTGAGTTAGGCACTGTAAGGGGAAATTTCAGGGAGATCCAGCACAGCAGGTGTCAGAGGAGGCTTCCCTGAGGAAGGGACACTTAAGCTGAACCCTGAAGAATGAATATGGATTCACCTTGCCAAGGCAGGAGAAAATCCCCTGAGGCTGAAATGCTGTGAGCAGGTGGGAGAGTGTCCAGACATGTGGCTTGAGAGTAAGCAGTGAGGACCTCACCCGGGACTTGCTAGCCATTCTCAGGATTGGGAACTTCATAACGAGGACTGTGGGAAACCACTGAAGGGTGTTATATCTTCTAATTTATCTCTCTAGTGTAGAGAATGGATGGGAACTGGAGGATTTGATGCTGGAGTTGATGTGGGGAGGCCAGTTCTTCTAGGTGGTATGATGGTGTCTCACACCAGTGGGGCAGCAGAGAGTGGGGGAAGCAGGCAGATTCCAAAATGTTCGGCGGTCTGAGGACTTGGCAGTTGATTAGATTTGTAAGAAGTTGTCAAAGATGACTCTCAGATTTCTGGCATGAGCAATGAGAGAGAGGTCAGGTGACTTGCCTAAGACTTCATAGCCAAGAAAGGGCAAAGCCTGAGCTAAAGCCAGTGTTTTAACTCCCAATGCTGTGCTTTTAAAACCATACCACATGGCCTAGGCTCTGGGTATTCAGTGTTGAACCAAGCTAACTGACCCTCTCAGCATACCAGTTCTATGCCTCCTTCCTCCACACACACCTGTCTGCCAAGTTGTCTGCTCTGATAGTCAAATCCTAAAATCTCTTACTTTCTAATACCTTCGTGGAAGTAGGAAGGAAAACTTTCCTCGCCCTGCCCTCCAGAATTCGAACACTCCAGAGTTCCTATTCACTCATGTATTTATTGTTCACTCACTCATTCTAGTCCCATTCCCCTCACCCCTGACATTTGTCAAGCATTGGTCACCCAATATGGGCCTGGGAAAGACAAGGAAGAAACACAAAGCCATTTGCATAGGACTTTGCACTTTCAAAGCACTTAACAAATATTGCCTTTTTGGCCCTCACGTCAGCTCTGGAAGAAAGAAAGGTCGTGTGTATTCCTTTAGCAAACAGTTTTGGAGTGGACACCCAGTATGCACCAGGCACTGTATTGGAACTCAGCTGCTGATACAAGGATGAATAAGACATGGTCCTTGTTCTCAGGGGTTTACGGTCTAAATGGGAAGACAGACAAACAGATGATATCAATATGTGTTCATTTTACAGATAAGAAGGCTGATGATAGACTCAGAAGTTAAGGGACTTATTTTAAAAGTTGCTCAAAGTTACAGTCCTCTGGATAAGGAATGAATGACTAGGGCTGCTTGTTAAAACAGATTGCACACCACAGACTTGCTGAATTGGATCCCTGGGGTGGGGCATCAGGTGATTCATACACTGCTCAACAGCTAGTAAGGAATTCAGTTGAGGTGTGAACTTTCTCTGGCTATATTGCCAGAGACTCTTCCAGTCCATTTGCCCTAGTTGTAGAAATGAAGGGGACTGAAACTTGTGGATTAGCAGAGATTGTCTACAAACAGGCCTCTTTCCTCATATCCTTTACTGTAAGGATGGGCAGGCCTAGGAGGCTGTGTTTGCTAGCCTCAGACGACAGGGAAAATTCTGCCCGAAGGCAGAATCCTTAGAAAGTTAGAGTGCCAGGAGCCTGCTTAAAACTCCACCCTGAGAGATAAGGGAAACCAACTAGTAAGACCAGGTCAGGGTTCAGTGAGTGTGGACTTTATCTGGAGATAAGCTCTTGGCTTGGTGGCTCTTTTCCTGGTTTACTGCTTCTGGCTTTGGAGAGGGGCTCAGGAATATTACTTTGACCCAGACTCAAGAAGACCTAGCTCGTGCCAGGCATGGTGGCTTACACCTGTGACCTCAACACTTTGGGAGGCTGGGGTGGGAGGATTGCTTGAGACCAAGAGTTCAAGACCAACCTGGGTAACATAGCAAGACCTCATCTCTACAAAAATTTTAAAAATTAAAAAATAAAAAAAGACAACCTAGCTAAGCCTATGTATAGTGCACCTTTTTAACTTTCTCTATCATATATGTATGTATATGTGTATTATATATTTATATACATATATAGTATATGCATCATATCTTTATATCATGTTATATATGTATAATATCTATATGTATACATGTGATGTATATATTATATGTCTGTATTTATATTGTGTGCATGTGTATGTATATATGTAAAAGAGAAAATAAAGACCAGGTAAATTTACATATGGCCACAAGTCATATAACTTTTTGTTTAGGAGCACAGACCTTGAAGTCACATCAACTTTAAACACATCTTAACTTCATTTACTTAAGCTGTCTGTTCACTCATCTGAAAATGGGGATGTACTACCTACTTCACCAGGCTTTTGTGATGATTAAGTGACATAATGTTATTAATATGTCAAATGTTTAGCACAGTGCCTGGTAGGAATAAGAACTTCATCATTACTACCGCAGAACTTGGATATTCTAGGCATTGTCCACATTTACACATCTGTGCTAGGATGAGGGTAAGGGGGAAGAGACCAGGAACCTCCCATTGACAAGTGGAAAGAACATGATGTTGTTTGCTTATCGTTATTTCTTTAAACTCCAGAAGCCAGTCCTGTTGGACCACTCTAAGTTCAAACTCCTATACCTTTTAGGGGTCTGAGTGAAGCAGACAGGAGTGTAAGCTGTGGGCAGTGGTGACTGGGCGAAGGTAAGACACATGCCCCATCTGGAGGGGCCTGACTCTACCCAGTTTCAGCTGATTGTCACCATGTGCAACCAGAAGCCCAGTGGTGCCAGAACTTCTGCCTTTTCAAGAGAAACCAGAAATCTGCATTTTCAAATGTGAACTTGCTTAGCAACTAAATTAAAAAAAAATACATACACACACACATATACACAAAAGGCCAAGAAAAGGGATATATGGGCTCTGAAAGGCCACCAAACATTACTTAGAAAAAATAAAGGGTTCATAGGATGTTTCATAGGATGAAAGGTTTCATAGGATGAAAAATAAAGAGTTCATAGGATGAGATGACTTTCTTTACTAAGGATTACCTGCTAACAGATATAGAAGGAATGACAGAATTAGTAAGTTGCCATTTTACAGGCACCTGTGCAGTAAGTGGTTCAGGCATGGATCATCAATGGATAGTAAAACTATTGGGTAAGAATCTCTTGGAGAACCAGAATATTTATACAGTCTCAAAATGTCACCCCACAGATTTCTCATTAACTCAAATGGGAAAATAGATACACCATTAGGAAATCTCAGGAACACCACTTTACCTAAGTAATTAGACCTATCATTACCAAAATAGGACAAGCTATACAGTATCACTTATATGATACTCTTCAACAATGTTTTACTTAAATCTGAACATGAGCAGACATCAGATGCATCCAGATTACAGGCCATTCAACAAGACAGCTAGCCCGGGCTCTTCAAAATGTCAGTGCTGTGAGACACCAAAAGTGTTCTAGACTTTTCATTTGGTCTAGAACACTTTTGGTCTCTCACAGCACTGACATTTTGAAGAGCCCAGGCTAGCTGAAAGAGACATGACGTAAATGTACTTTGAGATCTTTAATTGAATCCTGGATTGAGGCAATTGGCAAACGGCTATAAAGAACATTAATAAGAGAAGTTTGAATATGTACTGTACATTAGATAGTATTGTATCAAAGTTAAATTCATTGGATGTGCTGATGGCATTGTGGTTATAGAGGAGGATTTCAGGGTTCTTAAGGGATATATGTAAAGTAGTTAGGGGAAAAGCATCATGATGTCTGCAACTTTGAAGTAGAAAAGAATGTATAAATGTAGCAAGATGAAGCAAATGGGACAGATGTTAATTGCTAAATCTAGATGAAGGGCATATAGATATTCATCATGCTGCTCCTTGAACTTTAATGTAGTTTGAAATTTTTCAAAAATGAAATGCTAGGGTAAATGAAATATGGGCTGTAGTGGCCAGCAGTAGCTTCATGAAGTCAACTCCATTTGACCAGGGCCTTGAAATAGTAGTAGGAGATGGATAGAAGGGATGAAGGCCATCACAAGGAAAAGGTCGGAGTTAACACAGCATCTCATAGGATTCCATAGAGGTAGGTGAAAGTAGACAAGTAACAAGGGATGAATTTCAAAAAGTAGTTGGATCCTCAGGATGAAAAGCGTTTAATACCAGGCTATTACATGCACATCTGATTTAGTAAGGAGAGAAATTGTAGGTTCTTAATGGAGGAGTAGGAGGAAGAATAGTATTTGGAGAAGTTAGTCTATTGCAGTAGAGAGTGGAGTGCTAGATGTGCTAGATGGACTGGAGAGTGGAAGTGAGATTTTTTTTTTTTCCCAGTAATCCAGGCTTGAGGCAGTGGACATGTGGCTTAAAGAAATGAGTGTCAATGATAAAGAAAGGATAGCAGTCTGGGAGGCTAAGGCAGGCAGATCACTTGAGTTCAGGAGTTTGAGACCAGCCTGAGCAAGAGTGAGACTTGTTTCTACTAAAAATAGAAAAATTATCCAGGCATGGTGGTATACACCTGTAGTCCCAGCTACTTGGGAAGCTGAGACAGGAGGATCCCTTGAGCCCAGAAGTTTGAGGTTACAGTGAGCTACCATGACACCACTGCACTCTAGTCCAGGTGACAAAGCAAGACTGTCTCAAAAGAAAAAGAAAAAGAAAGAAAGAAAGGAACAGCCTTGGGAAAAGGTTATAAAAGAGACCTCCAGGTCTCTTCAACTGAGTGATAGTTGAGTAATTGGGTCAGAAAATCTGTCTGTGGTGCCATTTAGAAAGTGCAAATTTGAGGGAAAATTCTCCACTCTCTAGGGCCTTCTCCATACCCCCAGGGTTAGGCTGAGTGAAATCTGAGCTCTGCCACCAAATATTGATGAGAATGTCATTGGGAAGAGGCAGAGCCCAACATTAAAAGTCTTTTTTCCCCTCTGACAGCCTCCATTTCATGCCAAACCACCTTCCTCTCTTCTTTTCTTCCTCCCTTCTCAAATTTTAACCTCCAAGGTCTTCCTCCTAAATCTGTGCTCAGACTCAAAACCCAGCTGACCCAATAAGTCTGTCCATTCCTTCTATGTACCAGGCCTGCCTTCTATAGATATATCTTCTTCCTGCAAGTCAATAGTAGTTTTCTCTCCTTTAAGCTCTCAGAGAGAAAAATATTTTTTTGCATCTGTTGCAATTATACTTATGTTATACTCTCCTTGTTCCCCATGTACCTGCCCTAACCTGTGATTTATTTTTAGAGGAACTTCCCATGACTGCTGAAATAATCTTTGTCCATGCCCCTAATGTCCTGTACAGCTAGGTACCTTTGCTTCATTTGCCTTTGATTATGTGGAACTGCTCATGCCCCAGCTAAAATGCAAACCAAACCAGGTTAAGAGTTACCAGGTTGAAAATGCATCTTCTAGGCTTTAATACAAGCATAGGAGGCCAGCTTCCTGCCAAGGTCAATAAGAATAAGGCAAGGAGGAGGCCTGAGGTATCTCAAGATAAAATGGACTTTCTGTTAAGGCAGTGAGGAGGAGGAGGAGTTCAAGCCCAGCCCAGGTTGCCCTGTGGTGTGGGGTGTTGTGAACACTAACAAAGACAGCAGATGAGCAGATGGAACAAAAGACCTTCAAAGGTCCCTTCCGAGAATTCATCTTTGGTTAGGGGGCTGTTTGCATGTTTTCCTCATTCACTAGCTGCACATAATTGTGTCTTATTCAGTTTTGTATCCCTGGTGCCAGTGTCTGGAGCAGTGCTGTCCAATAGAACTTTCTGCAGTGATGGAAATGTTCTATAATGCTCTGTCCTATATGGTAGCCACTTAGCCATATGTAGCTATTAAGCACTTGAAATGTATCTGGTACCATCAAGAAATGGAATTTTTAATTTTATTTTAAAATTTAAATTTAGATAGCCACATGTGGCTTGTGGCTATTATATTAGACAGCACAGGTCTGGATTCTAGAACATAATAGAACTTTTATTAAATGGTGAACTAAGCTGATTCTTTACCCTGGGTGGGAAGGTGGGGAGTAGACAGGGAATGATGGAATAGGGTCATTTGAAGAAAGCCAGAAGTTGCACCTTCTGAAAGTTTACTTTTTTTTCTGACTCACAGGTGCAGTAATAGGGACTAGAATAGAAAGAACATATAGGAGGAAGGAACAGTGTGGGCAAAGACAGAAGCCAGAAACCATCACAGGTGAAAGGAGAACAGTGAAGATCAGGGATCAAGAATAGGAATGAGCCCCTACTGTATTAGGCCCTGGGGACCCTCTCTGCTTTCGTGGACCTTCCGACGTTGTCTGTACAGCTTTACAGACAAGTGAACAGTTTCCTTTGGTATTTGTGTTGCAAAAAGGATAGGCACTGGGAGCCATGGAGGACATCCGAGGGTGCTTCCCTGGGCAACAGGCAGTGCTTCCTGTTAGATGCTATGGCAAATGGCCCAGCTTGAAGGCAGATGACCTTTCTCCTGAGTACAATGGGGAGGCTCTAAAAGGTTTTCAGTGATATGACACAGGCAAATTTGCATTTTACTAAGCTCACTGCCATGTCGTGTCCAGTTTCCACCCCTGGGTCACTTTTAGTTCTATTATGGTTGTTCTTTTGAACCAACCATCTCCAATGTCTTGTCTGGTTTATGTCGTGTTTTGTTTTTCTTTCTCTTTCTTCCTTCTTTCCTGCGCATCACTCTCTCCTGGGCCCCACGCTCTCTTCTTCCTTGATGTCCTCCTTTCTCTGATCCAAAGATCAGCCAGTAAAAAGCAGTCTCACCTGTCCAGGTAAGAGGGGTGCCACTGTGAGGGGGGAACAAGACCCCTCCTTTACATTTAAACGTTACTTATTTTTTGAATAGATCTTACCTTCATGTGGTTAGAATTTAAAGAGTACCAAAGAGAGTATAATGAAAAGTCTGCTGTTGTATTCTATATCCCAGCCACCCAGTTCAATATTATGTTTCTTTTGTATCCTTCCAGAGATATTTTAGATATTTTTACGTATGTAAACAAATATTTAAAGGTGTAAACACATAATTTCTTTTTCTCTTTTACCCACTTTTTTTACTGTCCAAATGATTCTATACCTTGCTTTTTTCACTCAATAATGTATGATGGAGATCATTCCTTATCATATATAAAGAGTTTCACCATTCTTTTATGTGGCTGAATTCTGTTACTATACTGCTATACTGTAATTTATTTAACCAGTCGCCCATTGTGGACATTTAGATTGTTTCTACCGTTTTACCATTATACACAGTGCTTCTATGAATAGCCTTCTATTTAGTTATTTGATGTAGAGAGGGTAGGAATTGGCACTTTCTGAGGGGCAGCAATTGTTGATTCAGAAATTGGCAACTTGTACACTTTTCTAAAAAGTAGGGCCACAGCAATGATTTGAATTTTTTCTGTTCCTGTAGCAGTCATAGTTAAAGAGGAGATAAACTAGTAAATCTTCTGATTAGTGACCTGTGGTACTTTGAGTTTTTAGAGTCTTTAATAGTTTCTCAGCCAGTTGCCTTGGATTGGCTGTGGGAATGGGGCTGAATATGGAGTTGGAATACTACCACCAAACAGATCAGATCCCTATTTTCCCATGGTACCCAAAAGATACTTGGAATTTTCAGAGGCTTGGGCCATTGCTGTACCCTCCTTTCTAGAGAAGTACGCAAGTTAACAGTTACCCAACTGGCTAGTACTAAATGCCCAATTACCCTCCAGGAGACTGTTACTTTGGAGAGGTGGAAGTTTGAGGGACAAAGAGATGAAGCTGAAATGGGGAGCTTGTGTCTGCTACAGCCACTGCAGTCCTCTACTGTGTTCACGCAGGCCTCTGTATGTGTTTGACCTGCCACATCCTTCCCTCCAGCCTTCCCGTTCCTTTGCAAATCATCGCTTAAAACTAACTGGCTGTTTGGTTTTCTCCTGTCTTTTTCTTGCATTCATTTTCTCTGCTGCTCCGTTCTGTTTCATCAGCCCCATTGCAGCCTGGTAAGACCCAACAAGCGTGTGTATGTGTGCACATCCCCTTCTTGCTATTGTCTCTTTGTCACCTGACTCCAGGAAGGGCTATTTCCCTTCACAACTTGCTGAGTATTAAAGAGATCATGCTTGCCCCACCATCTCAGGATTCCAGATAGGTGGTGTTGCCAGTTGTGTAGACATGGCTAATCTCCTACCAGATTGAGCGAGTTGCAGGGTGGGTGGGTGAGTCTCATTTTCGAAGAGTCAGGGCACCCTTTGACAGAGTCTCCTCCTACTACAAGGCTGATCCCTCCCTGCCCAGCTCATGGATGTGCTTTCCTTACTTCTTCTTCAGGTTAAGTAGCCTGTCTTCTCTGGGAGATTCTGCACCTGAGCGCAAGTCCCCTTCCCACCATCGCCAGCCCTCTGACACCTCTGAAACAGCAGGTAACCTTCTTCTTGGGCATTAACACATAGACACAGAGGTGTGCACCCATACAGACACATCTGTATGCCCCAAATATAAAACAGCTTAGCCTTTATGTTGAGCACATAATGTGTACTAGACATGTGTTATGGATTTTATATAAATTGCCTCCTTACGTCAACTGTAGAAAGTAGGTTTTATTATCCTTATTTTGCAGATGAAGAAGCTGAGGCACAGAGGGCTTAAGAAACTGGCCCAAGTTCACAAGCTTGTTGGGAACAGAATCAGGACTTGAAACCAGTTCTGTTTTAACTCTAGAACCCATGCTCTAATCATTACAGGATGCAGTCAGGTACACCTGCACACGGGTATGATGTCTAGTACACATTCACAGAGATGGACACAGTTGTTAGTCATACCCTCTCCCTCTGTTCCTTTATTTTTTTTTTTAAGTTTTGTATATGATGTTAGTGTGAATAAAAGGTTTTTCTCCTATCATTTATCCTTCCCTGCATTTGGCAAGTGACCATCCCTATGTCACCCTGAGTGAGTTATCCAACTCTACAAGAATAGTCAACAAGCATTGGTGTCCTACCTGCTACAGTCATTAGATGTAACTTGCCATAAAACTTCCAGCCTCACTTGGGCTTCAGTCCCAGGGGAGGGGGGCTGCTTATCTGTAATTTTAGTCTTCAGGAGGGTAGCTGGACTTGGCCCTGCCCCTTTGGCCAGTCTCCCCCAGACAAACCAAAGGGACAGACGTGCACAAGAGAGACAAATATTTCAATGTCTTTGTATGGAATACAAAGTTAGTTACAGGTTTTTGCCAACCACTAAGGGAGGCGTGTCATTGTGATGGTATGTTTCAACAGGATAAGTCTAGGGAATTTGGTTAGTCTGGAGAAGCTTCTTGAGGAAGAAATACACTGAGGCCTTTTGGTTTGGTCTCGGCTTCTGTGCACTAACCTTCCAGTGACACTGCTACCAAAGTCCTTTCTTTGTCTTTCTCACCTCCCACCAGGTCTTGTTCAACGCTGTGTCATCATCCAAAAGGACCAACATGGCTTCGGCTTCACAGTCAGTGGGGATCGCATCGTTCTGGTGCAGTCTGTGCGGCCTGGTGAGTGCTGTATCCCTTCTGCCTGCAGTGGACAGTTCTTACAAAGCCACCATATATGTGACAGTGCCATACGCCTTGGAGAACCTGTGCTTTCCTGAGGGCCTGGGGGGCCCTGGGAGGCACAAATGAATTACTCTAGAGCTGATTGTCCCCGGGCATCAGGGAAAGTCTCCACAGTACAGAGCCACTAGGCAGAATTTCTAGGAATTGTACTCCAGGCTTGATTCCCCACTTGGGAAGTTTAAAACCAACAGAATAGCGTTCTCAGGTCATCAGGCAGAAGTCTGATTGCCATGTAAGGAGCCCCTCACACTGGGTCCTACATAAGATGCTACAGAGGAATCAAAGGCCCCCCTTTCCTCATACTTACCTTCACATTACCTGACTAAGTGCAAAAACAGTCACTTTCTACAGGAGTTCATAATTTGAGACAGGTACACTGGTCCTAGTGGTTACAGAACACATTTGCAGATACAAATAACATTAAATAATAAATTACCAAAAGATAAATGATGTGTGTCGGACATAACGTTGGAGGAAGTGATATTTGGAAGTTTGTTTGGGTAGTTCGTGGTTCAAGGCATAATCATATTCCCTCTGATGAGTTTGGAAAGCCCTCTTAAAAAAACAGGATTTCAGAAGTAGGTTGAGAGATGGAAATGAAAAAATACATTCCCAAGATAGGAATTTGTTGGGAAGGGAGTGAAGAGTGAGTTGGCATCACAGCCAAATCTACCTAGTGACCAATTATGTATAGAAGAGCTGTGAACAATCAAAGCTCTAGCATGTGCTGGCTGGTAGAATCATTGTTAGTGACTGAGGCTGAAAAAGGCAGTCAAGAAGGAGATGGGGTGTGGAAGAGTATAACGCAAATATCTCTAAAAGGGGTGAACTTCAGTGTAGCAAATGGGATTGGGCTGGTGACATGGAGCATCACAGGCTTGGCTAATAGGAGAACACAGGAAAGGGTAGGGAGCAGGCCAGCATTTCACACTAGGGACAGTGCAGAAGGGGAAGGGAAAATGTATTTGCATTAATTTTGGAGAAAGATTTTGGAGATGTTTACAGGAAAGGTGAAAAGATAATTTCAAATTTGTGACCAAAATTAGATTTGTGGGTCATACAAGGACATAAATAATTATGGCTTCTTATGTGTGGGAGTTAACTTTTATCAGTGGGAGGTTCATCTTGCATATCCTGGGGTAAAGCTCTAAAAAGATACTTTTGTTCTTTGCTTCTCTTATTTCTCAGGGTTCTTGGACTAGGGTGAGACAGAGTTAGCAGAACTGCCAATAACTTGTACTTTGCCTCTGTAGTCTTTTTAATGCAGAAAGTGTGGGATCTCCTCCAGTGAAGTAGAGATTCAGCTCTCCTTCACTTTTTTCCTCCTCTCAGGCTGAACAGGCTTGCAGTTAAATATGAGTTTTAGAATATGTGTGTGTGTGTGTGTGTGCGCGCGGCGCGCTTGGGGGAAGAGAGAGGAAGAGACTTCGTTAGGATTGGCATTGAAATCACAAGAGTAACAAAGCAGTTGTTATTGTCTTTTCCAGATACATATTAGGTTTCTTTAGTTGACTGTTTCTCAAAGTATGTATGGTCTGTGTTCTGCCTACATCAGAATCACCTAGACCCTAAGATGATTGAAATCCTTATTCTTGGCCCTCACACCAGAAGTACTGAATCATTTTTCTGGCAAGGGGGCCAAGGAATACACTTTTTAACAAATTCCACTGGTGATTCTCATGCTTACTGAAGTCTGAGAACCTCTGTTCAAATCCGTTTACTCTGAAGAGTTTAATTTTTTTTTTAGATCACTATGTTATTAGAAGTCACCGCATGTGTTTTACACAAGATAAAGCAAGATAGAGCAAGATAGCTCTTTCCTCTTCAGCTTTAGTTTGTAGATGGCTGTATAAGAGAGAGTTTCAAGCTATTTGCAAGTACTGTTCCATAAATAGCACACTTTAGATGAGGGGCGTCTTGAATCCTAGTATTGAAAAGCCAAATTGGAATGTAGTCATCACTGTATTTTTCTTTTTAGACTAGAGACATCTAGATTGCCTTTGTGGGAGTTTTGTTTTGATCAGATGAATGCAACCTAAGATTTAATTATCATCTTAGGGCAAATTTACAAAATATAATTTTTATGCTTCTCATTAACTTATTTCAGCTTTAGTGTTTCTTACACTTCCTGGGCATAAATTAAATTAGAAATATAAGTCATTTGAAACTCTATTGTGGTCAAAACCACTGTGGCCTCCAGTTGAGTGACAACCTGGAAAAGTCAAGAGCACATTCTGCTGAGCACCTCTCAGTCAGTCACTATCAGAAGCTCTTAATCTGGTCTGTTTTAAAGGGGAAAGCTGTAAATAGTTTGAAACAATTTTTTTCAACTCATTTATAAATAAAACAATTACTATTAGTATCTTTCATGATAAACAGTTATCATTATCATCTCTAATGATATGAACCCTCAGAATATCTTTATGAACCTCTTGGGACTTACGAGCTTCGAGTTTTAAAACTCTTGTTTTAGTTCTCTTTATTATTATTTTAACAATTTTAATACAGTAAACTCATTGTCACTGGATAGTAAGAAATAACTCTTATTTGTCCTTGGAACATATCCAGACACATTAAAATTAAGCACACTTACTCTTCCCAGAGCCTGGCCCTGCCTGTCTCCCACCTTGGCCTGGTTTTCAGAAGTCTGGCATCTTATCTAGGTGGAGAGAAGAGCAGGAGATATGACCTTATATAGTCCACTCTAGCTTAAAAGTAGTTGTGTTACTGAAGCAGAATAGGATGTACACCCAGCATTTGAGATACTTGACACAGAGAAATGAGGGGAAATGTTGGGGGGTGGGAGGGGTTGGTGTAGATTCAGTGACCTCTGGGAGAGATGGCGGGCCTCTGCTAACTGGGCCTTCTCCTTACAGGAGGCGCAGCCATGAAAGCTGGTGTGAAAGAGGGCGACCGGATCATCAAAGTGAGTGACCCTGACACCTACTTCCCCCCCCCACCCCCAGGAGTGGAGGCAGGTGTGCAGGGGCACTTCTGGCCTGGCCCCCATCATTCATATTTCCATCTTGAAACCAACTTTCAGCCAGCCACGGATTTAGGGGTGCTACCACCAGAGGGAGCACAGTAGTGTAGTGTGAGAGAGAGTGGAGATTAAGATAGCGGGTTCCATATTCTGGGCCCTTCTTGACTCTAAAGCAACCAGTCTTCTAGAACGGGTTTTATCATTCCCATTTCACAAATGACAAAAATAAGACTAAGAGGGAGGGATTGTGACTAGTGAAGGACCCAAGCCTTCAGATCCTCAGGATGATACTCTGTTCTCCATGCAATTCCAACTGGAGATCCCTGCCAGTTCTAAATGACTGTAGTCTGCCCTACTCATTCAGGTCTGTCTTCTGCAAAATGGAGTCCTAGAAGCATTAAGGAAATCCTAGCTGCAGAGACTCCTTAGTCCTCTAGTAAGGAGGAAGCACCCTGGGTCAGTTGACATACACATGTATATGTGAGGCAAATGGTTAGAAAAGGAATAAAGACACAGGTCTTACCCCTGAAAATGTATAGCCTAGCTATAGAGACAGAATACATAGCAGATGTGAACAAGAACAAATTCATAATGTAATTTGAGTAAACAAGTGACCAGAGTTGGCTAAATAGCATTGGAAAATGGCTTCCTAAAGAAGTGGCAGTTTGAACGTACAGAAGGATCCCCTAGGTTTCTATCACCATTTCTCAATATTGTTTGTCCCTCCAACAGGTCAATGGCACCATGGTGACCAATAGCTCACACTTGGAAGTGGTGAAGCTTATCAAATGTAAGTTGGAGAAAGGTGACAACTGAAGAAATGAGGGGAACACATGGGATGAGAGGGAGGTATGGAGGAGAGCACAGGCCTGCTGACTCAGGAGGCTTCCTTTGTAGGTATGTGAGACAGCTGAAGTCACATCTTTAATTGTGGCGTGGAGTGATCCACTTAGACAACCACAATCCCCTATTATCCTTTCAAGTGAAGACAGTATTAGTCTCTCATCAGACATCTTTATTTTTGCCCACATCCATTCTTTTTTATTTCAGAATATTATGGGGGTACAAATGTTTAGGTTACATAATGTTGTCTACCCACATCCATTTTTGCCACTCCTATTTACACCATATCCTACTGAGCCCACGTCTCACTCAAATACCATTCAGTCCCATTCATGGACATTCTTCCTCATTTGTTTCCTATTTGGAAGGGGAAAAAAAAACAAAAATAATTCTGTTTATAGCCAGGAAGACCCAACAACTGAGTCTGCACAGATAATCAAATAGAAGCAACAGATGTTGAGGAAAGAATTGAGGGGTGTGGCAGGGTGGAGGGCTAGAATTTGAGTGCCTACTTTGTGCCAGGTGGACAGTGCGCTAGGGGCTTGACATTGGCTGCTTAATTTAATAAGATAAAGGACGAAACAAGCTGATGAGGCAACCCATGGGGAGTGTTCCCAGATATCTGTGAGTGGAATTGTGGTTGAGGTCTCTGCCTGAAGGAAGGGCAGGATGCAGCACTTGGACTGATGCAGGGCATGAGGCAGGAATTATAGAATGGGGAGGCCATTAAAAAGTGGATTATGAACTTAATGACGGAAGGGAAAGACAACCCCCTGCCTCACCCTCCCCCCTCGAAGCTGGAGCATCTCTTTCCCCAGAACAGCACCACTGCAGCAAGCCTCTTGTTTTCCTCCAGCTGGCGCCTATGTTGCACTCACACTCCTGGGCTCTTCACCTTCATCTGTCAGTGTCTCTGGGCTCCAGCAGGACCCATCTCCAGCAGGAGCTCCCCGAGTCAACCCGGTGGTCCCGCCACCACCACCTCCTCCACCTCTACCACCTCCACAACGCATCACTGGACCCAAACCTCTGCAGGTAATGATGCTCCTGGCTCCCCCTCCTTACTCCAATGTCCCTTTGAAGAGCTGCCCACTGGGGAGGAAAGCAGGTTAAATTGAATTGTGTTGTGGTGAGCAGAGACAAGCCAAGAGATACATGGAAGACCATCAAAGAGTTGAACAAAAATGAGGGCTGCAAGGGGCTGTTCCATGCCTTAGTGTCCTCCTTCTATGCAAATACATTGAGGTTTTACCAGACAGCAACATAAAGTGTGTTTCCTAAACATGTGGAAGACTCTAAGGAGGCCCTCTGCAAGTGCTGCTCTTCATCAGGAAGAGTGGACACTTGCAGGCATGGGCAGAAAGCAACTGTTGAAGGCTGTTGCCAGGGGGTGTTAGCAGGATATGGTAGAAAGTCAAGGAGTAGGGGAAAGGCTTCCTAGAGGAAAAAAAGGCTACTTGGAGGAGCAAAATGTGGAGCCCAGTCAGAAGAGGGAGAGTGTTAGAAAAGGACAGAAACAAGTAGGGAAAGAACCATAGGAGCAAGGAAAACCTGTGTGAGGAGTAAAAGAAGGACAGGGTGCAGATGAGTATAGGGAACAGGATTTTTCCATTGGAAAGAAGACTGAGCCTGCAAGTTCTGGGAGACTTTAGGGCAATTTCATACCAAAGGGGTATTACAGGTTTCTAGGAAGTTCAGGAGTAAAGTCAAAATAAAACTTTATGTTTCCTGCATTCCAGTAGGGTAATGAGTGTTATACAAAACATACTTATGACCCAGCCTCCATTGTCATAGCTTTCCTTGCCCAAGAATCAGCAGGCAGAAGAGAGTTAAGGTATTGAACTAATCCCTAACTCTCACTACTGCCATATTTTCCATTCCCAGGATCCTGAAGTTCAAAAACACGCCACCCAGATCCTCAGGAATATGCTGAGGCAGGAGGAAAAAGAGTTGCAGGTAAGGTTTCTGCCAAGGGTAGACTGGCCATGGCCTTGATGAAATAATACTTTATCAGAGCAATCTGCCAATGTGTACTACTTAATTTACAGCCCTTAACCTATCACAGTGAAACCTCAAATAATAAAACTTAAGGATCGCTAAAGAATTGTCATTGGCCAGTAGAATTTGTTAAAGCAGAATTTGACCAGTGGAGTGAATAGAGCAATAGAGTTCCATGGGTAATAGATTAGGCTAGTGAATATGAAGACAAAATACAAATAAGTGATATATAGGGAGACTAAAATGAGGGAACATTAGAACTTATGAAAATCAAAGTCAGTTGGAGTTGATCTTGGAGGTGTCCAAGGAAGGGAAGCGATAGAAGAAAGGAAGGTGGAATGGATAGCTGAGGGCTGGGCCAGACTAATAAAGATGGGGAGCACTGTTGGTGGAGGGGATGAAGAGAGATTTCCGGACCTAGGAAATGACGTACACAGAAAACAGTAAGAAGATTAACTTGGCTGGAGTGGAATAACCAGATTCCTATTAAGGCTGTAACTTGCACCAATCTCCTTGCCCCTTCATTTCAAGTCAGCAAATTTCTGTAAGTGCCACCGTATGTGAAGCAGTGTTTTAGTTACTATGGTATACATAAATGAAAAAGATTGGATGGTTCTTGCCCTCAACGTGTTTAAAATCTAATGGGAGAAATTCAGATTATAGTGGGAGGAACAAAGAGCTCACAATAAGAGAACAAAGAAGAGAACAATTAATGAATAATAGGAAATGTGAGAAAAGGCTTCACAGAAGGGATAGTATTTCAACTCGGCCTTGAAGAGAGGGCCTTCAGTAGGCATAAGAGATGGGTGAGGGAATGCTAGTGAATGGACAGCATAGATAAAGGCA
Organism: Lepilemur ruficaudatus; assembly: GCA_963574885.1. NCBI lineage: Eukaryota > Metazoa > Chordata > Mammalia > Primates > Lepilemuridae > Lepilemur > Lepilemur ruficaudatus. Next base: position 39,886 of record CAUYRT010075727.1, read on the forward strand.
CAAAGATGTAAAATACATTCATTTGTTTAACAAGCATTGAGTTTTTGCTGGTACTAAGTACTGTGTATTAGAGCAATAGATGGTGGTAGTGTTGGGGAAGGAGTTGGAATGGTTACAAAGATAAATGAAGGGTGAACCTTTCCTTTAAGGAGTTAGTAATCCCATAGGATATGGTTGCATGAATAAAGGTATACTACATTATAATGAATGTTAACACTTACATATTGACAAATGTCATAGAATAACCAAGACAGTATGTTATTGGTATAAGCTGTGGTCCCCAACCCCTGGGCTACAGCCCAGTACCAGTCCATGGCCTGTTAGGAACCGGGCCGAGCCTCACCACCTGAGCTCTGTTTCTTCCCCAACCCCATGGAAAGATTATCTTCCATGAAACTTAGGAACTGGGCTTCACAGCAGGAAGTGAACTGTGGGTGAGGAAGCAAAGCTTTATCTGTATTTATAGCCACTACAGCTGCTCCCCATCGCTGGCATCACTGCCTGAACTCCACCTCCTCCCACCCCCCCCCATCCCTGGTTCGTGGAAAAATTGTCTTCCATGAAACCGCTCCCTGGTTCCAAAAAGGTTAGGGACTGCTGGGTATAAAGATAGACCTATAGAGCAATGAAATAGAATTCAGAGCCCAGAAATGACCCATATGTCTGTAGTCAATTGATTTTCGGCAGAGGTGCCAAGATAATTCAGTGGAAAAAGAATAGTCTTTTCAACAAATTGTGCTGGGACTACTGGATATCCATGTGCAAAGAATGAATTTGGACACTTACCTTGCACAGTAAACAAACTTTGACTCAAAATGGATCAAAGACTTAACTCTAAGAGCTAAAATTATTTTCAAAAACTTTAAAACTCTTAGAAGAAAACTTAGGTATAAATCTTCATGACCTTGGATTAGGCAGTGGTTTCTTAGATGTGATGACACCAAAAGAACAAACAACCAAAAAAAAGAAATTGGATTTCATCAAAATTAAAAACTTCTGTATATCAAAGGATACTATCAATAAAGTAAGAAGACAACCCACAGAAGAAATGGGAGAAATATTTGCAAATCATATCTGATAAGGGTCTAATACCAGAATATGTAAAGAACTCTGACAGCTCAACAGTAAAAAGACAAGCATCCCAACTTAGAAATTGGCAAAAGATTTGAATTGACAGTTCTCTAAAGAAGACATGCAAGTGGTCAATAAACAGGTGAAAAGATGCGCAACATTGTTATTCATAGAGAGATGCTAATCAAAATGAGATACCACTTCACACCCGTCAGGATGGCTATAACCAAAATAACAAGTGTTGGTGAGGATGTGGAGAATTCTGAGAAATACTTGTTTATATTTTGTCTGCATATTCACTGTCCTAATCTAGTCCTACCATTGATGGTGGGAATGTAAAATAATGCAACCATTCTGGTGAACAGTTTGGCAGTTCTTCAGAATGTTAAACACACAGATACTATGTGCCCTAGCAGTTCTACTTAGACGATATACCCAAGAGAATTGAGAACATATGTTTACATAAAAACTTGTGCATGAACATTCATAATAGCATTATTCCTAATAGCCCAAAAGTAGAAAACAACTCAAATGTCTATTAGTTGATGAATAGATAAGCAAAATGTGGTAGATTCATACAATGGGATATTACTCAGCCATAAAAAGGAATGAAGTTCTGATACATAGTATAACGTGGAAGAACCTTATACTGAAAACATTATGCTAAGTGAAAGAAGCCAGATACAAAAGTACATAGATTGTATGATTCCATTTATGCGGAATGTCCAAAGCAGGCAAATGCTTGGAGACAGGAAGTCGATTACTGGTTGCAGAGGGTGGAGGAGGGGGGAAATTGGGAGTGACTCCTTACAAGTACCACACCAGCTTTCTTGTTGGGGTGATGGAAATGTTCTGGAATTATATAGTAGCGGTGGCTATGCAACTCTGTGAATACACTAAAAACACTGAATTTTACACTTTAAAATGGTGACCTTTATGTTATGTAAATTATATCCAATATCAATTTTTAAGGTTTTTTAAAAAAAACGCCATGAAAGAACAAAAGAAGGAATAATTATTCATGCAATAATCAGAAGGCTTCATGAGATGACACTTGAGTTGGGTTCAGTGTGCTGTGACTAGAACATTGAAGACAGCAGTGGGTGTGGTGGTTGGAAGTGTTCTGGGCCTTGAATACAATGAGGAGTTTGGAATTTGTCCTGAAAGCAGTGGGAATTGATCAAAGGATTTTGAGTAGGGGACTGATCACATTTTCAAACCAGTGTTCCTTAGAGAAGTGTGTTAAGTGGGTCAATGTAAGGAAACCATCTAGGAGGCTGTTGCAGTAGATAAGAGATGATGACAGATTTAACAAGAACAGTAGGAGTGAAAACAGAAAGGAGGGGGGATAGCCATGGGAGACATCTCAGAGGTCAGATCAGTAGAACTTATCAACTGGTAAGGGAGGAGAAAGAATTAAAGAAGGTCCCCAGTTTGGGTGCCTGGCTAGATGGTGATGCCATTGATGGAGTGAGATAGAGGAGAGGATCAAAGCCTAGGGGAAGGAAATGAAGGTCAGCTTTGAGTGTGCCCATGAGACATTCCAGTAGAGACCAGGCTCTATGCATGTGGAGATAACAGGGCTGAAGCTAGGAGGAAAGGCTGGGTTGTAATAGAGATTGGGGTATCCTCCGTAGAAAGGTGATAGTTGAAATTGGAGACTGGGCGAAATCAGCCAGAGCACCAGTGCAGAGAGGAGAGTGCTGAGGATGGAATCTGGGGACTTAAAGTGCTTTTACAGCACACTGCACCAGCGTTTACCACACCACTTGCTATTCTGTTTGATCTTTGAAGGAGTATTTGGTTGAGGTAATGGGGAGGGAACTAGATTGTGTGTGTTGAGGAGCAACTGGAGGCAAAGAAGTGTGGGGATCTTATTGTAGACAGCTGTTTTGAAACACCTGGACGTGAAAGGAAGGGGCAGCAGCTTGAAGAATGATCAGAGCTGATGGAAAGGGTTTTGTTGTGGTGGTTTGTTTTTGTTTTAAGTCAGAAAACATGAACATTTTTATAGGATGAAGGGAAAGAGCCATTGGAAAAAGGAGACTTTGAAGATATATGAATAGTGTCCAATAAGAGCCCAAAACAGTCAGTGGTTTATCTTTGTAAAAGATTTAGACATGGTTTCCCCTCTCAGGCAGGAGGAATGATAACTGAAAGTGTTTTGAAATGGAGTAAAATAAAATTGGGTTTTCACCAAATGGTATCATCTGCTGAGACTGAGGGAAGGGTGGGGCTTGGTGGGTATGGAGAAGGTGAGACATTAAATGTGAGGAATTTGTAAAAAGGTTGTCAGGTAGTGGGGAAGCCCAAATGAATTTAGATAATATGTGAACCCAAGGTCTTTATTTAATTATGTAACCAGCAAGCTTTGTTGAGCATCTCCCTTTGTAGTAAAATATGAATAGCTGCCGCGTATTCAGGAGTGTAACTATGCGCTAGACATTCTGCTAAGCACTTTACATACATAATCTCATTCAGCTCTTAACAACCATCCCACAAGACAGGTATTGTCATCTCCATTTTATCGATGAGGACATATTCAGGCTTGCCCAAGTCTACACAGCTAGTAAGTGCAGGTGCCAGAATTCAAAGCCAAGTCTCCCTGACTGCGAAGGGAGTCTGTGGCATATTTCATGCCATGTGGAGTGCTGGTGATTCCTGCTCTCTAGGAGCTTCCAAATGATGGGGCTGGGGGAAGGTATTGTCTGCTCTAGTCAGTGCTGCTTCCTCTCATCTCCTGTGGTTCTCATTGTGTGTAAGTTTCTTCTTTAGCACTTTTTGTGTACTGGTCTGGACAGTCACTTAAATATTTCACACTTGAGTGGTAGTGGTAGTAGAGGAAGACCTCATTTAGGATGTGGGACTTAAGCCAGGCCTTGAAAAATGGATCAGATTAGGACAGGACTTTGTATTTTTTCTTCTTTCTCAGGTTGCCTCACATGTTCTGTTTTTCATCACTTTCACCTTTTTCTGATCCTAAATGATGGTAAAATAACATGTATCTACTAGAAGGCAGAGATCTCTCCTCTCTCTTCTTTGTTTTGGGATAAATGCCTGTTCTCCTCACTGATGAGTTGTCCATTCTCTACTAACCACCCCTCTGCCTTTTCCCCTCCTCCTTCTTCTCCTCACCCCTCCCCAGCGTATCTGTGAGGTGTATAGCCGGAACCCCGCCAGCCTGCTGGAAGAGCAGATCGAAGGTGCCCGGCGGCGAGTCACTCAGTTACAGCTGAAGATCCAGCAGGAGACTGGTGGCTTAGTGGTGAGTGATGGTAGGCACAGCTCTAGGAAAGGCACCATGCAGTTGGTTGGACTGGGAGTAGGTAGAGTGAGGAAGAAAGCAAGGACAGAAGGCTTCCTGCATTATGGCAGGACCTAAAGGTGAGCTAGTGTAAGTGTTTAGTATTTTGCAAAGAAACAAAGGTCGGCACTTCTTTTTTTTTTTTTTTTTGCAAGAAAAATGCCTATGAGCAGTAGTTCTTTATTTAGCACCAAAGAGCAGCCTGTTGTGACACTTGGGATACCATAAAAAGAAAAAGCCTATGTCTTGCCCTCCAAGAACTTATGGTTGCAATGGAAAGAAATAAATATGAAATAAATCATACTGGTGGCTTTAGTCTCCTAAATATCCTTCCCTTCTGGGTAGTTTCCTCATAGCTGATGTATATTTCTACACTAGTTTTACTCAATTTTCATCTGGTACCTTTTTCCACCACCTATTCTTCAAGTAATAGGTCCTCTCAAAGAAATACAAGTACTTTTAAAGTCAACCTACGTAAAGGATCTCCAAGTCAGTTGAAAGGGATCTATATCAGCAGCTAACCATGCTTTGTGGAAAATTCCAGAGAGGAAATGGTTCTTTATCTATTCTTGTCAGGGACCTTACTATTAGTGTCATACTTATCTCCATCGGGCGTTAATTTTTGAGTGAATAAGAAGTAACTCTCCAGAAATTTTATGGTCTCCAAGAATATTTGCCAAAGCAAATAAAAATTATTTAACACAATAACTGCCTTGTGAGTTGTATTTAACTCATGCTAGTTTTGAGCCTGGGGCCTTGTGAAGCGTATGTAACTCACATGTCTCTTCACCTTGGGAGCCTCAAGAACTATTTTTCAAGTTGCATATAACTCATACACAGAAAACGATAAAAAATAACAGATTTTTTTCATTCAATTAGAAAGGATCGTTTTGTTTTTGAAGTTTTTATTCTATTTTCATGAAAAAAATTTTTTTAATGTGGCAGTCAATGTGTTAAAGATTATCTGCTTTCTTTTTTAGAACATTCAGATCAAAAAGTTTGCGAAACATAGGCAAATAAATTTAAACTGCTTCATTTCCTGAAGGAAAATATCATAGCACATGGTTGATAGGAGCTCAGGTTGTGGACTTAGACTATCTGGACTCAAATCCCAGCTCTGATTCTCACCAGCTTTAAGACTCTTGGTCAAGTTACTTCACCCCTAGGAGGCTTACTTTCCTCATTTATAAGGTAGAGATCACAGTATTTTCAGATGTAAAGCTTGCCCTTGACACAGGGGCCAGTACGTGTTTGATGCTGCTGCCACTGTCAGTTGCGCTATGAGGTGGTGAGTCTCAGACACTAAGCTTCCCTGAAGGTCTGAGCTCCAAGCTTGGCTTTAGAGTTGACCTGCTGTGTAGCTTGGGCAAGTTACTTAAGGTCTCTGAGCTTCTGTTTCCTCATTTATAACATGGAAGTAACATACCTAACTCAGAGTCATTGAAAGATTAAATGTGACATAAGAAAGTGCTTTGTAAACAGTAAAGCACTATCAACATCGTTTCCTCCACATGGCTGGCTCAGTCAGTCCCAGGCCAGTGCCTGTCAGTCCTCGTAAGAGATCTCCAGAGGTAAACCCTTTATATCTGCCCCCAGTCACCTGCTTGAGCCCTCTGTGCTCCTTGATAGTAAGGAGGTTCTTTCTTATATCCCACCGAAGTAAGGCATTGGATGCTTTGAGGTCCAGGATGATAAATAAAGTAAGATTTTAGAATTTTGTTAATGGTAAAGCTCCTTTTCCACCATTAGGGGTCATCATCCTCCTCAAACTATACAAAAGAAGCAGTATCTCTTCTAGCTGGGCATTTTTGAGGCAATGAAGCAGAAGAGGCCGCTAATTGTAAACTAATACAGCACTGATTGGAGGAAGGAAACAGGAGGGCGAGAGGTTCACAGAATTTGTCCACTCTCTGGGCCTTTCTTTTTTAGGACATACTTCCACTCTGTGGTGATACCAGCCAGCGATCATCAGAAGGTGAGTCTCCCCATCACCCTCCTTTTCCCTGGCATACCTCTAGTCCAGGTTTGCTATCTACTTTCCCTTCCCTGTGGGGCAGATTCTGGGAAAGAAAATATATAGTGCCTGCCATCTGGGAAATGGAATAATGGGAGAAAGCAGTACAAATACACAGGGAAATTGGATATAATTCAGGCAGTAGAAATGAGTGTCTAACCAGTAGCACTGGATAGATAAGGGTCAGGGAGACACTGGAATGATTATGGTCCGGACAACACCTTGCCTAACAGCACCTGGTACTTAGAAGCTCAACAAATACTTGTTATAAGAAGAAATGGGTGGTGACCAGAAGAGGGTTAGGACTAGGTTGAGGGGTAAGCCTAGTTAGTGTGAGATAGCTACGGGGTCTTACCTCATGAGGTGACGTGACCTGTACCTAGGTGCAGAGGTAAGTAACTAGATGAGAACTCCAGATGTGGTAAGAGTAGAGGAGAGGTATCTGAGAGTATCTGAGTCTAAGGGACATGAGATGAGAGAGCGAAAGGGAAACATGAAAGGTGATGGCTTCCCCGTCCTGCCCAGTACACAGGTGTCCAGAATAAAGGGTCTTCTTTCCCCCCAGGCCACCGCTCCTTCCTTACTATATAAACTGGTTTCTTCTCAGGCCGTTTCTCTCTGGATTCCCAGGAGGGGGACAGTGGCTTGGACTCTGGGACAGAACGTCTCTCTTCCTTTAGTGAGGTGAGTGCCAGCAGAGACAAGGCCCATTCAAAACATATATTCACTGTCCCTTTCCTAGGCACCTAAAGGCTCTGCCACTCACCAGCTGCACCAAGGCCTCTGGCCTGTCATCTGGGCGCCTCTTCTATGGTTCTAGTTCCAAGGATTTCAGTCACTGTGCTCTGAGTTCCCAAAAAGGGGTTTCAAATGCATCCTACGTGTAAGATTATCAAATCTGGCTTCCATTTTATTCTAGTGAACTCTGTTATATAAAGAGTAGGGTAAGGCCGGGCGCAGTGGCTCACGCCTGTAATCCTAGCACTTTGGGAGGCCAAGGTGGGTGGATCGCTCAAGGTCAGGAGTTCAAAACCAGCCTGAGCAATAGGGAGACCCTGTCTCTACTAAAAATAGAAAGAAATTAATTGGCCAACTAAAAATATATAGAAAAAATCAGCTGGGCATGGTGGCGCATGCCTGTAGTCCCAGCTACTCGGGAGGCTGAGACAGAAGGATTGCTTGAGCCCAGGAGTTTGAGGTTGCTGTGAGCTAGGCTGATGCCACGACACTTTAGCCAGGGCAACAGAGTGAGACTCTGTCTCGAAAAAAAAAAAAAAAGGGTAGGGTAGAGAGGGAGGCCACATCCTTAATTATGGCAAGCCTTTGAGAGAGAGTAGAGACATAAATCCTCAAACAGTGACTTGACCAAAAATACATTTCTGCCTGGTCAGGAATAATATCATCTTAGATTAATACAATGAACCTGGTCTGATCAGAAATAGTAGTCTCTCTTTCTTTGCTGTGGATCTTTTTCTTCTTAAACATCTCATCTTTTCTGGAGTAGTGAGAAGGATATATATATTCAGCTTTTGAAAGTTATCTCCTCCAGGTGTTCTCAGTTTGCATATGTAAACTCTATAAACCTGCAATATAAAGTAAGAGTGAGTAGAAGAAGCAGTAATGGTGATAGCAAAATATTTACTTACCCAGATTAATTAAATATGTGAATAAGTCGTTGAGAACATGTTAAAAACCTAATTTTAGGTAATAATTGGCATTTTATTTTCTTGCTGCTCCTGTCTGCGGGAAGATGATGAATACATGTGAAAGGATCAATACGTAGGAAAGTCACCAAGAAAGTGGGGTGCGTGGGGGGTCCTAAAGAATCTACAGTTGACATTACCTGGGAGGCAGCATAGTTGGTGATGCAGAAAAGTGTGTGCTGGGGGTTGAGACTGCCTGGGTTGAAGCCGGAGAATATCTCATTACTAGATCTTTGACCTTCAACAAGTCTCAGTAACCTCTTGGAGTCTTAGTTTTTTCCTGGGAAAGTGGGAGGAATAATAGTATTAGGGCTGTTGTGAGAATTGAGTTGAGATAATATGTAATCAAGGGCTTAGTATGATGCCGGGCACAGAGCAAGTACTGAATTTCTGTTAGCTAACGTTATAAGTATGGTTATCATCAGCGAATGAGCTGAGCCCAAAGGGTCTTCTGGCCAAGGTTCCTTCTCACAGACTTCTCCGTTCCTCTAGTCACTGATGAATCGGAACTCAGTACTCTCAGATCCTGGGCTAGACAGTCCTCGAACCTCCCCTGTGATCATGGCCAGGGTAGCCCAGCACCACAGGCGGCAGGGCTCAGATGTACCAATGCCCGCAACCAGCGACCAGGTGAGTGATCCACCTTGCAGTTTTCCTCCCTCTTTTTTCAGAACTGAGATTTGGAGGCATGGGTCTTACCAATACATGGTCTTGAATAATCGGACTAAAGCCCTGCTCCAACAACCCAAACTGAAATAATCACTTACTTAGAGAATAAATAGTAAAAAAAAAAAAAAAAAGAGCATGGTATAAATAGAAATATGAAAGTAAGGCTGTCTCAGGTTCTGTGTGAAGAGTCGGTGAATGCACCTGTAGGGAAGTGACAGATAAGGAGCATATAGCTGGTCTTTCTTTTAATGTCTATATAGAATAGGAAATAGGTTTATTCAGTGTTTCTCCAGAATGCTGATTTTCAGTTTTCTCATTCCTTAGCAAAATTTCTTTCTCAAACAAAATCTTTTTATTTGGGACACTAATGTAGGGAAGAAAAAAAAACTCAGTTCCCCTGGGACATTTTCTGATTAACTGCCTTCAATACTTCCACGGAGCCCTGAGATCCTGCAAAACCTAATTTGAAAGCCCCTGCTCTCAAAGAACTAGGTCCAGAAAAGTTTTCAGGAACACAGGTTTTAGCTCAGTGCAAAAAGCTTGCAAAGACTCTGGGCTGTCTGGCAATGGAATCGGCTGGCCAGAGAATTGCCTGCCATTGTTCAGACAGAAGCTGGGCCACTACCTATTAGAGACACTGGGTAGAGATCTCCTAGTTTTATAAAACAGTGTTTCTTAAAATTCAGTCACCTATAATGACTGTAATGATTTGTAATAATTTATAATCACTATAATGATTTTTCCATATCCACATTTCACCTATGTAATGTTACTTAATATTTTTTCTTTAAGCTAGCTCACTTTTTCAACTTAAATTCATTTTAAAGGAAATCTGTCATTACCCTAAATTAAACCCAGTAACAATATAAATGCAAGGTAAATGTAAAACTAAATACAAGTTTAGAAACAATTTTGTTAAAATCTACCTAGAAAGATATAGAACAGTGTAGACAAAAAGCTGTCATTTATGTTAAAAAGAGGAAAAGGAGCTTCTTTTATATCTCTGGATGCATATTTAAGAAACTGGTGGTGGTTGCCTCTGAGGTGGGGAATTAGATGGCTTGAGGATAGAAGTGGAAGGAAGACTTTTCATTATATTTACCTTTTTGCATCCTTTTAATTTTAAACTCTACAAACATATCACTTAAGAAATAGATAAAATTTTAAACAAGCTGAAAAATAAACTCTAGCTAGATTCTATTGCTTTTCAAAGGCTTTAAGTAAGCCTAAGGCTGATTCTGCCTTTGTTAAAGCTATACTTAGCACCAAGCTGCAACTTTTTCTGGGTTAATCAAAAGGATTGAATAAGAACTGAAAATAAACCTAACTTTCTTATAGTATGATTCAGTGTTATTTAATGCCACGTCCAGGTACCACCTAAAATCATCTTGAGCCTCAATAAAAAATTATTTAAAATCATCTTGGCCAGGCGCAGTGGCTCACGCCTGTAATCCTAGCACTCTGGGAAGCTGAGATGGGAGGATTGCTTGAGCTCAGGAGTTCGAGACCAGCCTGAGCAAGAGCGAGACCCCATCTCTACTATAAATAGAAAGAAATTAGCTGAACAACTAAAAATAGAAAAAATTAGCTGGGCACGGTGGCACGTGCCTGTAGTCCCAGCTACCCGGGAGGCTGAGCTAGAAGGATAACTTGAGCCCAAGAGTTTGAGGTTGCTATGAGCTAGGCTGATGCCATGGCACTCTAGCCCAGGCAACAGAATGAGACTCTGTCTCAAAAAAAAATAAAAATAAAAAAATAAAAAATCATCTTGAGTTCCACTAGTGGCGTACTTCCCACACTGGAAAACAGTGATATAGTATATAGGTAAGTATTTTCAAACTGTGGTTATCACCTTTTGTTGGGTCATGATATCAATATTTGAGGTCAAGAGCAGTATTTATTTTAATGAGGTAGAATTTAATAGTGTGGAAAAGAAAATATCAGCATTCATCCAATATAATAAGAGTAAGTTTAGTTTTGTGAAACTTCTATTTCAGTTACATATGCGTGTACTGGGTTGCAATGAAAATGTATTTATTATTGGAAGTTACAGTCAAAAAAAGTTTGAGCTGGGAATGGTGGCTCATGCCTGTAATCTCAGCGCTTTGGGAGGCGAAGGTGGGAGGATCACTTGAGAAGAGGAGTTCAAGACCAGCCTAGGCAACATAGCAAGACCACATCTCTATAAAAAAATTTAAAAATCAGCTGGGTGTGGTGGGGCATGCCCGTAGTCTTAGCTATTGAGGAGGCTGAGGCAGGAGGATCGCTTGAGCCCAGGTGTTGGAGGCTGCAGTGAGCTATGATCATGCCACTGTACTCCAGCCTAGGTGACAGTGAGACCCGGTCTCTAAAAAAAAAGGGGGCGGGGGGAGGTTTGAAAGCTGCTGTTCTAAAGTTCTTTTAACTCTGGGTGCCTATTATTCTCTGAATCCAGGAGGTGGTTTTCAGAAAATACGATCTCTAAAGTAATTTTGGATAGAGAGAGATGATACTTATATAAGGAAGAAAACAGAATAAACAGTAATCCTAATGTTTAGTCAAATATAAGTCACTAGTGAGGTGACCAATTAATCAGCAAGTTAGTTAAATCTAGCCCCTGATGGTGCTGGATCCTAGAATCTAGATCGAATTTTTCTGTCTTTTCCTCCCTCCTCTGAACAAAACCAAGCCTTACTTTGTGCCATGACAAACCTGCTGGGTAGGTCTCCTGTAGAGGTATATGGGCTTGAGGTACCCACCCTGCTCCTTCCTCCAGAAGGCTTTTATGCAGAGGGCTTCTTTCCCAGGCTTCAGTGAGTAGCCCCAGACAGTGGGGTTGCAGTTTTCTGCCTGCACCTTTCCTACCTCTGCCCACACCTACCACTCACCCCCCGAAACTCCTGACTCACACATACATCTCATGAGTTCTCTTTGGTGGTGTGATTTTAATAAACTTGTCCTCTCTCTCTTGGATGTAGAGTTCCAAGCAGCATCTTTTTTTGTATTGTAGCATTTACCCCTCTGCCGTTATTCATTGTTTACAAGTCTAATTTCCCCACTAGGCTTAATTCATCTTTATATGCTGAGCACCTAGCAGAGGGCCTGGAACACAGTAGGTACTTCATAATGCTTAGTGAAGGAATGAGTGAATACTTTGGAATGGGACTAATCAAAATTGTCTTCTGAGTGTCATCCTGGGGAGGACTTGTCCAGGACACGGAGCTTCTTGAACTTCTCGAAACTGAGGTTTCACAGTATGATCTATAGACAGAGGACATGGCCTAGGTGAATCCTATTCTTAAATCCAGAGTTATGCAGTCATCAGAAGAAAACTCTAATCAAGAGCTGCTCTACAAAAGAATACATTTGATACTCTAGTTTTACCCATCGAATTGAATTTAGTTATTCTTAGAACTTAGAGGGGAAAGGTAGGGAAATGAATCCAATGTGTATTAAAATGTCTGGTGTACCAGCTGCTGTGCTAGATCTTTTACAAAAAAATCTCATTTAATTATCACAATCAGGAAAGGAGGCGATCGTTAGAGTCTTCATGTGGTAAATGAGAAAAGTGAGGCAAAGAAGGCTTAGCTTGTTACTGGCAGGGTCAGAACCAGAAGGTAGTTCTCCTGGGCACCAGCGCAGGGCTCCTTCCCCTCCTGGCTGCTCTTTCATTGCCCACTCCCATACCCTTCCCTTTGTGGAAATAAAGGACCAAATTCAAGTTGCTGGGCGAGGGGACAGGCTGTTCCTAGGGGAAGTTTTCCTTTAGGAGGTTAATGGGAGCAGGTGTTGGGTAAATGATCTTGGAGTCCTTGTTTGTCTCCTCTGGTTTTATTCATTTTCTGAAAACTACTTAAGTTGCTACTCTTTGAGTGTTAAGAGTAAATATAGTTTCCTAATAATAATATGTTAATAAGAATGTAGAGGGAAAACCTATACTACCCACGAAACTGTCAGCAACAGAGAGATGGAAGCATAGGGCACTCTCACTTTCTGTTACATAATTCTGTAATGTGTGTTTTTATAGTAAGCATATTCTGCTTTTATAATCAGAACGATTTTTTTTCCTTAATTTATTTTTAAAGTTTTTCATAATCTTGTTATGTTTTTTTTTTGGAGACAGAGTCTCACTTTGTTGCCCAGGCTAGAGTGCCATGGCATCAGCCTAGCTCATAGCAATCTCAAACTCCTGGGCTCAAGCAACCCTTCTGCCTCAGCCTCCCAAGTAGCTGGGACTACAGGCATGCACCACCATACCTGGCTAATTTTTTTCCATATATTTTTAGTTAGCCAATTAATTTCTTTGTATTTTTAGTAGAGACGAGGTCTCTACTACTACTACTACTACTACTCTTGCTCAGGCTGATTTCGAACTCCTGACCTTGAGCGATCCTCCTGCCTGGGCCTCCCAGAGTGCTAGGATTACAGGCGTCAGCCACCACGTCTGGCCAGAAAGATTGTGTATTTGTAAAGACTTTTAAAAATATCCTCCCCCCAAACAATCAAAAACCTAGTGCTTTTCAGGTTTCACCAGAGAGCCAAGTAGAGCCAAAAGTGCTTGTCTGCCACCTCCTGGGGATCTTGGATCCCAAAGAGTAGAGAGTCTAGGGTGTTAGGGGAGAGCAGGATACTCAGGATGTGTCTAAGAAATACAAATACAGTAAGCACATCAGGCCTGACTCTGCAACTTTTAGCGTGCCAGTCAGTCTCCCTGGGCCTCATTTTTGTTTTCAATTATAAATGAGTGTTAGACTCTAATCTCTGAGATACCTTATGGGTCTCTCATGTTCTGTGACTGTGTCATTCTGCACATAGAGTCTGTAAATATCCAGGAGAATAGAGAAGGAATAAGGAGCATCAGAGAGGCAGTCAGGAATAGCCCCTAAAGAAAGTGGGATAGGAGGGTCTCTTGGGCCTGGTAAAAGTAGGCACAATAAGCTCAGTGAGTTCCAGAAGCAGAGTCCTTGCTGGGGAATCACTGGAAATGAAGCAGATAAAATTGAGTGAAAAATACAGTTGCTAGAAAATCTTTAAAAGCTCAAAGAACCTTTAGGAAAAAAATTTGTCCAGTAAAGTATCTGAAAAGTTTATGCAATATGAAGTCTCTCATACCTAATCAGTGGCATATCAGTTAGAATTGGGTTTTTATTAAAATTGGTACAAATGGGAAAGAAAGAAAAACTAGTCTAAGAAGTTTGGATTTTAGGCAGGTAATGGAGATCTGCCATAGACTCTTAAGCAGGCAAGGGAAATAATGCAAATGATGTTTGAGAAAAATCTACCCCAGCCCTTTTGTTCAGGGAGACAGAGATCCACTGCTAGGTTCCCAGACTGTTACTTAGCCACCATCACTTAATAGGCACACAGTAACTGTCCAGTAGCATTGTGGTAGACACTAGATTTGGAGGGTATGTTAAAGTTAAAGAAAACAACAAAGCCCCTCAACCCATCAGTCCAGTAGGAGCTATAGGTTCTTATTTTGTTGTGTGACACTCCCTCCCCAGATCTTTTGCAAACAGGAAGAGAGCATTTTCTCTTACTTCCCATCTTCACATGTCATGTGGCCAGGTTGTTCTGAGTCTGCCCTGCCCCACCCAGAAGCAGTTAACTTCCTGCAAGTGGAAATCATTTCTCTGTGCTGTGAGATTTGGGGGTGGTAGTGAGATGCCAGCATTTACCAGACCTGTGTGGCTTTCTTTGTGAGTGCTGTGCTATGACTAAACAAACTTCATTGAGGGGTTGAACACCCTGTCCTCCATAACCCCTCATCTCTACAACTTGACTCTCTCCCCCAGGGTGTAGATCAAAGCCCGAAGCCTTTAATTATTGGCCCAGAGGAAGATTATGATCCGGGTTATTTCAACAACGAGGTAACGGTTTCCTGGTTTTCTCCTTTCGTCATTCTTCTGTCATACAAGTTGCTCTGGCCTAGAAGCAGTCTGACTAGCACCAGCTGTGAAAGGAACTTGGGGGAGGGAGCCTCAGCTTATAAACCCTGGAAGGTGGATCACATGGGAGCTAAACTGGAACAGGCTGTGCTGCTATACCCTGCCTCCATGCCTCCCAGCCATTCTCGGCCTTCTGCCTTCCAGAGTGATGTCATCTTCCAGGATCTTGAGAAACTGAAGTCACGTCCAGCTCACCTAGGTGTTTTTCTACGCTACATCTTCTCTCAGGCAGACCCCAGTCCACTGGTAAGTGAGAAGTATCAGTCTTGATTGAGTGCCTGCTTGTGCTTGGCAGAGAGAATCTCTGGCCTCCGTTCCTGCTCTCTAGATGTTACAAGTCAGATCCATGGGCATAGCCAGCAACTTCAAGGACAGAGACAAAATAGAAAAGAAGATGACACTTAGGCAGAAGGGTTTCTTCACTTTATGTGACACAGCAAACTACATCAGTAACCTAGGGAGGAGTGAGAGGAGCTAGACCAGGAATACTGTTACTCTTGATTAGTTTAGGAAGGCTTCTTGGAGAACATGCTCTTTCTAGAGTTTTTAGAATGAAGGAAAATACAGACTGACTACAGAGTTGAGAGAGTGGCCCTACAAGAAGACTTGGCAGAGAGCAAGACAGCAAAGGGTCTTCCATCTGAAGGTAACGATAAGGAGAAAAGTGAGGGGGTGGAGACCAGAGTGCCTGGGGACAGTGCTCAGAGTCAGCAGCCTTACCAGTTTCTCTCAGTCTTCGGAAGTGCGGCTGGAGGAGAGACGTTGATGTTGTGTTCTTCAGGATAAACTCCTTGCCCAAGGCACGGACTGCTGTTTTGTCTTTCTGGGGATACCACTATTAAAAGCCAAAGTGAACATCTGTTTGCTCAGTAGGTATTCATCAAATACCTGTGTGTGAGCCCCAGGTGCTGGTGTCTCAGAAGCATTCCTGAATAAAGAAAGGGCACATCACAAAGAGAAAACATGAACCCTTAGGAAACAGTATATAAACAAGTACAGGACACAAGTAAAATGTCAAATGTGGGGAAGATACAGAGTTAAGGAGCGATGACTCTGAGGATATGCATGTGGGAAAGGGGGTGGGATTATTTTACCACAGGTTTCTGAAACATTCTAACCCAGGGTTTCTCAACCTCAGCCTATTAACATTTTTTTCTTTTTTTTTTTCTTTGAGACAGAGTCTCACTCTGTTGCCCGGCTAGAGTGCAGTGGCGTCAGCCTAGTTCATAGCAACCTCAAACTCCTGGGCTCAAGCGATCCTTCTGCTTCAGCCTCCCGAGTAGCTGGGACTACAGGCATGCGCCACCACGCCCGGCTAATTTTTTTACATATATATATATTTAGTTGTCCAGCTAATTTCTACTTTTTTAGTAGAGACAGGGTCTCACTCTTGCTCAGGCTGGTCTCAAACTCCTGTTCAGACAGTCCTCCGCCTCGGCCTCCCAGAGTGCTAGGATTACCGGCATGAGCCACCACGCCTGGCCTTATTAACATTTTGAACTGGAGAATTCAGTGTTGTGATGGACTGTGCATTTTGGGATATTTAGCTGCATCACTGGACTCCACCCACTAGATGCCAGTAGCACCTCACTGGCCCAGTAGTGTGATAACTGAAAATGTCTGCAGATATTGTCAACTATCCCCTAGGGGTCAAAGTCACCCCTGGTTGAGAATCACTGCTCTAACCCAGTTTGTCTCTCCTCTTAGCTTTTTTACTTGTGTGTAGAAGTTTATCAGCAGACAAACCCCAAGGAGTCCCGAAGCTTGGGAAAAGACATCTGGAATATTTTCCTAGAGAAAAATGCGGTAAGGCAGTCACAGATTGCATTGCAGTTTCGTTATGTTCTTTGAACCACTGTGAGGCAGAGAAAAGTGAAGCAAAACATTCAGGCCAAGTGGAGACGGGTTCTTAAAGAGAAATCCAGGCTGAGAGATTCTGCTTCTAGCTGTACTCCCAAAAGATTGACCTCTCTATACCTCTTTGTTCCACATGTAGAATACGCATTGCCTCTCTCCAAATTGTTTGGAGAAAGAAAGAGGTACCAAATTCTCATTGCTCTCCCTGAATCAGTGCCCTAGTTCCCCCCAACCCTCCCTGCCTCCCACATCTCTGGGATAAAGAAACAGGTTCGGAGGCATCCAGTGATCTAAATCAACAAGGCAAGAGGAGAATCCTATTTTCCGCAGCTCAACCTGACTTGCTATTACTGCCCAAAGGCAGGAGACAGAGACCGGAGACCCCGTAATATCTGGATGGATAGCACTCTGCGCCTGTACATAGTTCCCAAGATTGGGTCAGGGATCCCACTGACAAGAGGACTTCTGCCTACAGAGGGCAGTTCCCATCCCAGATTTCCTAATCTGATCAACTAAACTAATTCCAAGGTGACATTATTCTGGCAATAAGCTGCTAGGGCTAATAAGGTTGGGAAAAATTGGTTTTTCTCAGGATTTTTTATTTGCCTCCTTAAATGGGTATTGAGTAAGGAGGTTAGAGCTGCTCTGTTGGTTGTTATGGAACCACCCCAATATTCAGGTGTCAGAGACTCGTAAAGCAAAAACCACAACACTATGCTAACTGTAAGACTAGGTGACACAAGGCCAGTTTGCCCTTAGGAGTAAAGAGGAGGGGAAATCCATCAAATAGCCTAATAAAGGTTTTTTCTTTGCTGCTAACTTAGCACCAGTCCACTTTTTAGAACAACATGCCCATTCCATGCACCCTGTGACCTTGAAATAAGAGTGGAAAAACTGCATGTGCCAACCCTAGAATATAGTCCCAACTTGCCCTATAACCTCAGAGTCCGTTTTCCAAAAACCATAGTCTAGAATGCAGGTGTACAGTTGGGAAAAGATGAGAGGCGTGTGGGTAGATGTAGGCAAAACAGGTAAAAAGGTAGAGTTGCTAAGCCCTCCTCACCTTGCACGTGGTCAGTCTCCCTGGAATGTGCTGAGCTCACCAATTCTGCCCCGCTCTTCTGTTTCTAGCCTCTGAGAGTGAAGATCCCTGAGATGTTACAGGCTGAAATTGGTAAGTTTGCTCATTGGTCAATTAGTCTCCTGTTTGTGTCCTTGGTTGTCCTGAGCTCTCAGGAGGCTCCAGGGGACAGAGGGGACATAGTCCCTGTCATTGGGCAGCCATCCTCTAATAGAAGAAAAGAACACTGCCCAGCAGCTTATGGTCACACATAAATGGGACAGACCCTTTCTAGGAGCTCATCTGCCTGGTAGAGCTTGTCATGGGAAGACAGTGGACTTGAAGTTAGGAGACCTGGGCTCATTTCTGCCAGTCTTGCTCTCTGGGTCTCAGTTGGCTTATCTGTACAAAGAGGAAATTGGACTTGATCAGGGAATCCTAAGCCAGGTCAGTTATCAGAATCTCTCGGGTAACTCTTTTAAAAAATACAAAAACCAGAGCCTCACTGCATCCCACCTACAGTTAGAATCCTCAGCATGGTTTGTTGGGGGATGCAGGGGTTATTTTGTTTTTGAGACAGGGTCTCACTCTGTTGTCCAGGCTGGAGTGCAGTAGCATCATTGTAGCTCACTGCAACCTCAAATTCCTGGGCTCAAGTGATCCTCCCACCTCAGCCTCCAGTGTGGCTGGGACTACAGGCACACACCACCACATCCCACTTATTTTTTTGTTTTTTGGAGAGATGAGGTATTACTTTGTTGCTCAGCTGGCCTCAGACTCCCCAATACTAGGATTATAGTCCTGAGGCACCAAGCCTATCCCTGTTTTTGTTTATAAGTTCCTTACTAGGACTGGTAGCAGCTGGTCCAGAGGGAGGACCCAGTGGACTAGGTGATGGCCCAGTTCCGTTCTAATTCTGATCACAAGTAGAAGAATTAAGGGGAGGCAGTCTCAAGGGGGTGTCAGCCTGAGAATCTAATCACAGGCAGCTTTTTAGAGGATAGTAGTTGGAAACTGCGTTTGGAAAGAGACAATTTATGGGCACATATGACAGGGAGGAGAGCTTACAGGCACAGGCGACAGGGTGAACAGAGCTTACTCAAAAGCAGAGAGAGAACCAGCTGCTCTCAGGGACTTGGCCTAGCCTGGATGGAGCTAGATGCAGGGAGAGACATCTTTCAGTTTCTCCTGGAGAGTTTGGGTTTCGTGGAATGTGAAGTGCTTGCCTTTTTTAGCCTTGTGAGCTGGCTCTGGGGCTTAAAGAGGAAGGAATGAGCCTCTCAGAGGTCTGCACTTTGATGTCATAGGACAGCACTTGGACACATCCGATATGAGGGGCTTTAATATTTCTTCTCTTAATGAAGCATAGAACATCCAGAAAATGTTTTTGTCCTTGCCTTGGGCCTTGGACATCAGGATTCCAGTCCCAAATGTAGAAATGACGTGGGAGGTCCAGGCCTCTATTTCCTTTAGGGTAACAGGGAGCAGAAAGCCATCCTCTCCTCCGCGTGTCATGGGAGCTGAAATGCCTCGAGATGCTCAGCAGAAGTGACTCCTCCCCCTCCCCACTGCCAACAACCCACCCATTCTGCTTTCTCTGGGCTTCCACTACAGACTTGCGCCTGCGGAACAGTGAGGACGCCCGCAGTGTTCTCTGTGAAGCTCAGGAGGCAGCCATGCCTGAAATCCAGGAGCAGATTCACGACTACAGGTTGCCCAGCTCCCTGCCTTCCTAGTCTCTGTTTGTACCTCTGCCCCTTGGCCCTTTCTCGTTCCCTCTGTGAGTTTGTGTACCTCTTGTTGTGTGTGCTTGTTTGCCTGTTTCTGGGTTTCCACCTGTTCAGTGTTTGTGTGTGCATTTATTAATATTCCTCTGTGCTTCTGTTGCTTAGAACGAAGCGCACCCTGGGGCTGGGCAGCCTGTATGGTGAAAATGATTTGCTGGACCTGGATGGGGACCCTCTCCGAGAGCACCAAGTGGCCGAGAAGCAGCTGGCTGCCCTTGGAGATATTTTGTGAGTCTTCAGTTCTACTCCCATGCTCTGAACATGCTGAACAGGTTGACATATTCTGTGGGTCTATTTTCCAGCCTTTCCCCCTTCCGCTTCTTGCCTGATTCTCCTTCCTGTGAAAGATGGGGAGACTTGTACACCCTGCTGCATCTCTCAGGCTGAGAGCTGCCAGTGCTCAAGGGAGCTGAAGAGCCAGGAGCTCCTGACAGTCATTTGGTGGTTGAGACAGACCCTGGGCTCTAGGAACCTGTGAGCTTTCTGCTCCCCCTTTCTAGTCTTCTTCCCTGAATTTCCTGCCTCCAAGACCGTATCTGAGGCTAAGAGTGAGACCAGCGCTGTGAGTGTCCAGTGGATAAAGTTCCTTCAGGAGGCAGCTAGAACTGGCTTGAGAGAAATTGAACCGTCTTTTACTGTTCACATCAGAAAACTAAACTAGCCCAGCTTGTGAAGGAGCTGCTGGCACAGGAGCTTTGTATGCTTTTCTAGTCCCATTTTTAAGGCATCACAGGCACCTGGGATGCAAGGCCCAACATCACAGACTTTGTGGGGCCTTCCGGGCTTAGAAGCAGATTTTCCCCCAGTACTGCTTCTCGTGAGTAGTTATATGACCTTGGTTAAGCCACTTCATATAAGAGCTGGACTAGATGATATTGGTAGTCTCTATTAACACTGATAATTCAACTTGGCAAATATTTGTGGCCTTCCTACTGAATGCCAAATTCCGTTCTGCATCAAACATTCTTGGGGTGCATTAGTAAACAAAGCAACTCTTCCCCTTGTGGAGCTTACATCACAGTGGGAGGAGACAGCAGTATATAATAAATGAGTAAATTATTTAGTAGATTAGAAGTAAAGAGTGCTGGGGGAGAAAACAGCAGGATGAGGAAGCTCAGGAGCACCAGAGCCAGTGCGTTGCAATTTTAAATAGGGTGGTCCGGGCAAGCCACGTGGAAAAAGTAACATTTGAGCAATTGAAGAAAGTAGGGGAGTTATCCTTGAAGACGTCTAGGGGAAGAACATTCCAGGTAGAGTAAACAACCAAGGCAAAGTAAGAATGTGCTTGACATATTTGAGGAACAGTGAGGAGACCAACATATCAAGAGTAGAGTGAGAAAGTGATGAAGTTAGAGCCACAACAGGAAGGGCGGCCATGCAGAGCCTGTGGACTGCTGTAAGGGCTGTGGTCTTTTGTTCTCAGTGAATCGGGGAGTCTTTGGAGCTGCCGAGACTAGATTGTGGGTGGAGGGCGGTGGGAGAGCAAGGGAGGTTCCAAACAGGGAGGTCAGTTGGAGGCTGTGTGGGAGTCCATGCAGAAGATGATAAGGGCTTAGACCAGAGCAGTAGCAGAGGAAGTGGTGGAGCGGGGTCAGTTCTAGTTGTATTTTGACTGGAGAGCGTACAGGTAGATTTCCTAAAAATTTGAGTGTGAGCTACAAGGCAGTCTCCTCCAGGGTTTTTTTTTAACCTAAGCTACTAAAAGGATGAAGATGCCATCAATCAACATAAGGCTCGGCCAGGCGCTGTGGCTCACGCCTGTAGTCCTACTAGCACTCTGGGAGGCCAAGGCGGGAGGATCGCTCAAGGTCAGAAGTTCAAAACCAAGCTGACCAAGAGTGAGACCCCGTCTGTACTATAAATAGAAAGAAATTAATTGGCCAACTAAAAATATATAGAGAAAAAATTAGCCGGGCGTGGTGGCACATGCCTGTAGTCCCAGCTACTTGGGAGGCTGAGGCAGAGGGATTGCTTGAGCCCAGGAGTTTGAGGTTGCTGTGAGCTAGGCTGATGCCACGGCACTCTAGTCTGGGCAACAGAGTGAGACTGTGTCTCAAAAAAAAATAAAAGCAAAAAACATAGGGCTGATTGCATGGGGAGCAGTTCTGTGGTGGGAAGTCAAGGGCTCAGTTTTGAACATGTTGAGTTTGAATTCCCTTTTAGACATCAAACTGGAGATCTAATGTAGTAGGCAGCTGCATATACGAATCTACCATTTGACAAGAGATCTGGGCTAGAGATGAGATTAGATGAGATCACAGAGAAAGTATGTATCTTTGCAAACTTAACCCTCTGACCTTTAGCCAAGCCCAGTGTCTTTCTGGGCCTTAGTTTCCCTAGCGGTCAGATGGCATTAATCACCCCAACCACTCCAGGGTTGGAGACAGGACCCACCTGAATCTATTTGAAGATAATAGGCACCAGACGTATATAAGGCATAGGCATAGGCATCCCACTTACAATGGTTTTTATTTAAAGCAGTGAAGTTTCGGTCTTATAAAATGGAGCTATAATATCTTCTCATGGGTTATTTTGACAATTAGATAGGCTAATAGGTGTAAATAGCTTAGAATAATGCCTGGCCTATAGAAAACCCTCAAATTGTTAGTTGTTACCATTTACCTCTTATAAATAGGTTTTTTGGATTTGATCTCAAGGTATCTTTGCTTCCTCACCTCTTTGCTCAGTGTCAGCCCTTCTAATTCACTCCTGGGTAGATACGAAAAGGAGCCTCTTCCTCCATAATAACTTCAGACACTGAAACAGATGGCAAGCACATTCCGCTTCCGTTTAGCTAGAAGGACATCATCATCATCATCATAACTCTGCTAATTGAGTCCCTCAAGGGAGTAAGGACTCTCACTTCCTGAGCCCCAAGCTGGCTCCAGAGCTGTGACCAAGAGTCTTAAGTCTGATGTTTTATCATACTCCTCCCCTTCTCCCCCACCAACCCTCCCTTCCTCTAAGAAAGAATTTACCCTCCTCCCAGCCTCTGCCCAGGCTATGAGCCTGTGTCTTTGCAGTCTGAGTCATCCGTTTTTTGTTTTGTTCCAGGTCCAAGTACGAGGAAGACAGAAGGTGAGTGAGTCCATGGTATGGTTCATTTGTAGCTTCAAGGTGGGAAGGAGTGAGATTGAGCTGCTGTGCTTTCCAATTCTGCCAGTCAAGGGGAATCCCTAGCATTGTAGGACCATGTGGGACCATGGTTCATACAAGTTTAGTTCCCAGGTGTCTGTGTAACCATAATACATAGGGGTCATGAGGTCCAGGCCCGTGATGCTCAGGGATCACTCCCTGGGGATATGGGAAGACTGTGGGGTCTACCCCTCAGTGGGAAGACACCAAGCTGCCATCTTTCCTAACACTCCCATACCTGCCTGCCTTTTCTTTACCCAAATGAGCCCTCTGTCTCCCTTCCCACTTCTTTCCTATAAACCACTTAAAGTAATAACCATGATAGTAAAATCAGTCTGTGTTAGTGGCACCTACAGAGGGGAGCTGGGGTGCAACACAGTTCCTCTCTTGGCAAATACTATGTTTGGTTTTTTTTTTTTTTTTTTTTTTGTAGCTTATGTACTTACTGTTTCACATGAGCCGAGGTTAAAATGAGTCTACATTCCCTGAGTACTTGTGCTTAATAAGGGAGAGAAGATGGGTTAGAAGTCTGTTTAAAAGGGGAATAAAGCCAGGACTGAAGCTTTGCTGCATTGAATTCACAAAGTGGATAATCTAACTATTGAATTGTGGGCCAAGTATATTTTTAAACACAGAGCTCTGGACAGTTTCATCTGTGGCAATTGGAAGCTACTTGACAGCTCCTTTCCATCTCTTTTTCTCTTTGTACTTAGAGATGGGAGACTGGTGAAGGCAGTATACCTTGGCTGAGGTTGGCATTTGTCCCTCCCCCTTGACACCCCACACCCACACTTATGCGTGAGGATATTAGCTATGGACCTCAACCAGTCCTCCAGGTCTGCCCATGGCTTGACCGTTCAGAGAATTATTTGCTTACATTTTAGGAAATTGTCATGTCTTTCTACTGAGCATCATCCACTCATTGGGAAGAGCTCTGCTTAGGGAAAGAATAAGATTTCTCCTGGGAGTCATGCCAGCCAAGACTTACAGCCAGCTTTTGCCTGCCGTCCCAGTTGACTATTCCAGACTTCCCTTTGAAAGGGGTAGTTTGACCCATAAAGTGCCTCTTCCCCACTCTACTGGGTTATGGTGATGAGATTGGAGCAGGGTTTTGGCCCTTCCACCTGCTGCAGGAAAGCTCACTTGAGCTTTCTGATTCATGACTCTGTTCTCTCTTACAGTGCTCCCATGGACTTTGCCCTCAATACCTACATGAGCCATGCTGGGATCCACCTTCGAGACGCACGACTTTCCAACACAGCCGAAAAGGCCCAATCTGCTCCTGACAAGGACAAGTGGCTACCATTTTTCCCTAAGACCAAGAAGGTGACAGAGCTACCCTAGAAAACATCTTCTCTTGGTGCAGTAGTCTGTGCTGAGGTAGACTAGGAAAGCCATTTTGCAGCTATCTGGCTACACCCATTCACCTTTGGATGTGGAGTCAGTCAGAACACCCAAGCTCGAGCAGCTCTCTCTCGCATCCTCCAAGCCCAGGCCAGACGTGAACGTGCTTGTTAGCGCAAAAGCATGAGTCAACTTGCCAGTTATTTGCTTAGGGCCAGTCCTGGGGGCAGTGGCAGAGTTGATCAGCAGCCATATCTGGGTATTGGGACTGCCTCTAAACCCCAGTGTCTCCTGTCTCAGCAGAGCAGCAATTCCAAGAAAGAAAAGGATGCCTTGGAGGACAAGAAGCGAAACCCCATCCTCAAATACATTGGGAAGCCCAAAAGCTCTTCTCAGAGCAGTGAGTATTTGGGGAGCAACAGCCATAGAAATTGCTTGGGCAGGGCCCTCAGGCCTTTCACGTACCAGTATGTTGGCGGAATGCCTTCCTATGATTCTGGGAGCCACAGGCCCAAACTCTGAGACTGCAGCTTCCTCTCACTACTGCCACTTTCTCCACTTGCCAAACCAAGTGCAGGCTCTTTGAGGTACAAGTGAGTGTTTCAGAGCCAAGGAAGCTGTGACAGTCCCTAGATCTGAATCTAGGAGCCCAGGACCAGTTGTAGCTACTGACCAGCCATGCGGAGGAACATTTCAACCTTGGCAAAGATTACCCTGTGGACAGTAAATGCCCCCCTCTCCTTCATCTGTGGGATTCATCCATATGCCTGCAGTCCTGTGTGTTGGGAGCAATTACAGGCCCTTGATGGGGGGAGGGGTTGAGTCACTATTAAGTAAAACTTGGCAGATAGGGGGCAGGTTTGGGACCCAGAGGTTTCCCTAATACCATCAGTAAGCCGAAACTCCATCGATCCTATCATTAATCTCTACCCAGCCATGTGTCGTTTGTCTGGAAGTTGTTGCTGGCCGCTCCCAGTCAGTACCCGAGTCCCGGCTTAGATCTGAAATTGCTACATGGGAGGAGGGAGAAGGAAGGGACTCTTCTAGATCAGCCTTGATTTTTGCTACTACCTTTTCATCTCTGGCTTGATGTAATTTTTATTTTGACTCTTGAAACATTAATTTGACTTTTCATGGTTTACTTTTGTTTTTGTTTGTTTTTCTTTTAGCATTTCATATTCCTTTGTCCCCTGTGGAAGGTAAAAGGACCATTTTCTTTGGGTTTGTCTTTGTATTAGCACTGAGTTTCCATCTGCCAGATCTTGTCTTCTCTTTTCCTTCTTCATCTTCTCCTCTCCTATTCCTCTTTCCTCTCTTTCTTTCTTCTCTCCATTTCTCTCGTATGTTCCTCCTTGTTGCTAAAGCTGCTGTGCGACACAAACCCCTGGGGGGAGCCTACCGTCCTCACACTAAGTATGAGTTCTTGCCTGCCCGGCCCAGGGTTCTCATGAGGCAGGGACCCTCCTCCCACAGGTAGAACTCTTTCTGGGTTCTGGCAAAGGCCAGCCTTCTAGTTCCTCTGGCGATTTTTCCACAGCTTGAGGCCTTTCTCTATAATTTGGTCACATCTCCTTGGATGAGGTTCCAAAATCCAGGGTTCCATATAACTGAAGGAAACCCTCACAAATTGAAGTGTTCTCCAGAAGCACAAACACTTCAAATTTTTATTTTCAATTGAAATGATAAAAATCCTCATTTTTGAAGGTTTGTTTTTAGTAAATCGTGATCTCTAACAGTTTTTCTTTTGAGTATTTTTGTCTATATTATCTATTTGCCTAAGCCCTTCAGTGTAACACCTTCATCTCTTTTGACTCTTAACTGCCAGCACTGTATAACCATAGCAGTAAAAAGAATGACCCTAAGTGTATATTAGAGGACCTAATACCTTCCAGAATCTAGGTATTAAAAAAATAAATAAGACACACATTAGTCTACAAGAAGCTTAGAGCCTAGGTTGAATGTCACAGAATTGGACAAGTTGATTTCCCATCAATGAGGTCCATATACATAAACTTAAGTGATGAATATTTTCTAGGTACTACAATAAATAAATAGATTTCAGTGGGAATTATTCTGTTTCAAGAATTCATTTTATGTAAAAGTAAAAAAAATAATAAAAGTATTATCTTCAGCCAGTCACAATGGCATGCACCTATAGTCCCAGCTATGTGGGAGGCTGAGGCAGGAGGATTGCTTCAGGCCAGGAGTTTGAGGTTGCAGTGCACTATGATTCTGTCCGTGAATAGCCACTGCACTCTAACCTGGGCAACATTGTGAGATCCTCATCTCCCAAAAAAAATTATCCTCAAAATTATTATAAAAGTAAACTCGTAGACTTCTTTTTAAAAATTATTTAAAAAATTGTTTATAAAACAATGAAAAGAATCGCCTTGAAATCAAGCCCTTAGTTCTTAACACATGCTTCTCATCTGCCCTGCCAAGAACTGTATGAGGCAACAGCAGGCATTAATAAACTTGAGAATGGACAGAAACGCCCAAGGCAGGGAGGGGCCCCAGGGCAGGATAAGGATGTGAGTATCCACCAGCTCTTGGAGTCAGATTTTTCCATTGTGATTTCATGGTTTGGTTTGGGGTTCTAAAATCCCCAGGACATCAGACAAATCTGTATCCGTACCTAAAGATGAAACACCCATCAAAGCTAAAAAGCCTCAATATTCAGAGTTTTTACCATTTAGGACATCAGCTATTACCCCTGTAAAGGATTGATTGTTAATAACATATAATTTACCTTTGTTTAGTCCCATTATCATTCAGAGACTAGAGGAAGAAGAGCAAGAGCTACTAACAAAAACTTTACTCTTTTTAAAAATGTGTCCCGTCCTACCTGTTTTTCCCGTTACTCTGGGGAGTAACCCATTTGGCTATACCAGATTTCAGGACTATACGTGTTTCTGGCTGTAGCTAGGGTGTAACTATATCCAGAACACAATTGGGGTTTTGGGGGGTTTTTTTGTAGAAACAGGCCCAGGCTGGAATGCAGTGGACTGATCATAGCTCACTGTAATGTAACCTCAAGCTCCTGTGCTCAAGCGATCCTTCTGCCTCAGCCTCCTGAGAAGCTAGGACTACAGGCGCGCACCACCACATCCAGCTAATTTTTTTTATTATTATTTTTTGTAGAGACAGGTTTTGCTATGTTGCCCAGTCTGGTCTTGAGCTCCTGGCCTCAAGTGATCCTCCCACCTCAGCCTCCCAAAATTTGGGGATTACAGGCACGAGCCACCATGCCCAGCCACAACTGGGCATTTTCAAAATGGCCGATGGGAGACAGAAAATAACAGACTGAGTCCAGTGGCTTTCAGTTCTAGGATATTCCCAGTCTCCCACATCATCACCAGCCAACACAGCTCAGGACTGCAGCTGCATAGCTGACCCTGGAATCTGCAGTAGCCCCGAGGCCCAGATGCACATTCAGTTTAGGACAGGCAGATCTGGTCCTAATCTCCAAAGTGGGAGTGACGGTAACAGCCCCTACTCCTAAAACATACACACAGCCACTTACACAGTTTTAGAAAAATATTATCTAGCCACCTGCCTAATAAGAAGTTACAGACATTGAAGAGAGCAGCTAAATGTTTTCCTATTCTTTCTGGCTTAGGAATTTTCTTATAACAGTCATATTTTGAGACAGGAATATTTGTAAGCTTGTGTACATAGATATCAGAGTCTCTGAAGTCACAGGCAGAACTCTGTTAGTATGGTTAGGATCAGGGCCCAGACCCCAGGGTATTTATATTGCCTCCCTGGTTCCACTTACCCTTTCCACTGGTCTCAGGCAGAGCAGCATTTCTAGCCCCACCCCTGTTCTAATATCACTGGGCTCAGAGCTAAGCTAGTTGACTTGAAGGTAAGCTCCTCATCTTTCTTCTCTCCTGCTGAGAGCCACAGTGCCCTGGATCTGAGTTCTCGTCTTCAGGGTTTCTAAGTGGCATCAACTGTGCCTTTTTACTCTCCCACCTGTCCTCTCTGTTTCTTCGAATGAGGACTATTTTGTCTTAGCTTTGAAAGGGGGCTGGAATTTGAATGGCAAAGCATGATGTCTCCTCTGTTCTGCCTAGGTCACATCTCATGGTACTAAAGGGTCTGATTCCAAAATGATGCAGGCTGTAAAGATGGAGTTCAAGAAAGAACAGGGAGGAGAGTCAGGGAAAAACAGAAATAATGAGCTCTAAAAGTAATATAAATTTGAGAAATGCCTGATACAATATGGCAACATGACCAAATAACATGTACATGTGTTTTTGGTCTTCCTGACTATTTTTTTAACATATGTGTGGCTCTTAGGAAAAACCTAATCGTGGTTTTCAAGCACAAGTATCATCATAATAAAGAATGTGAGGCCGGGCACAGTGGCTCACACCTGTAATCCTAGCACTCTGGGAGGCCACGGCGGGTGGATAGTTTGAGACCAGCCTGAGCAAGAGTGAGACCCCGTCTCTACTAAAAATAGAAAGAAATTAGTCGGACAACTAAAAATATATAGAAAAAATTAGCTGGACATGGTGGCACATGCCTGTAGTCCCAGCTACTCAGGAGGCTGAGGCAGGAGGATCACTTGAGCCCAGGAGTTTGAGGTTGCTGTGAGGCTGATGCCACGGCAGTCTAGCCCGGGCAACAGAGCAAGATTCTGTCTCAAAAAAGATAGATAAATAAGTAAAATTTTTTTAAAAAAAGATGTGAGAGCCAAAAGAAAGCTCCATAGAAAATGTACTTCCAAACTCTCTCATTTCACACATGAGGAAAGAGTAGACCCAAAAAGTAGAATGACTGCCCAGGACGTCCCAGCATATTCATGGAAGAGCCAGGACTAGAAGCATGTCTCTTGATTCTGGGGCCTGTGTTATTATTATCCATGCTTGCTCATTACTCTGTCTTCTGGGCTAGAGGGGAGTAAGGGTCTGAAACATCATCCCTGAACAGAAAGCGTAGTATCCTTCATTTTCTTTTTGCTTCCAGTCAAACCAGGCAACGTGAGGAACATTATTCAGCACTTTGAAAACAACCAGCAGTATGATGCCCCAGAACCTGGGACACAGCGACTCTCAACAGGAAGCTTTCCTGAGGACCTGCTGGAGAGTGACAGGTAGCAGTGGCTGGATGGGGCTTGCCAGCTGCCTTAGGAGGGGGGCATGGGCAGAGTTTGGCACTGGGATTTAATTCCAGCTATTTTACCCTTCTCCACTAGACTACAGGGCTCCCACTATAGAACTTCCTCCCCTGCCCCGCCATCTTCAGAAGACACGCTAAGTATTGATAATCAGGCCAGTGGAAGAGCAAGGAGATCCCCTGACCTTCCAGTCTAAGAAGCACATGCTTTTAGATTCTACTTTAGAATCATCCCCTGCATGCTCAGTAGCCTCTATCCCAAGATTGAGCTAGATTATATCATAAAGCAGCTAATCAGGAAACCCTAAATAAGGAGCAAAGGGAAGTCCTAGGGGAAAAAAAAAAAAGCCAGGCAAGTAAAGAAAAGGTCTGTGTGTGAAGAAGAGCCCTAGAGATGAGCTTCTGCTGGTACTTTAAAGACAAGTGATGGAGCTGTGGGCAGCAGGTATCCACCTCAGCAAAGAGATACAAAGTTCATTGATTCAAAATGAGCTGCTCTTCTCTTTTCAAGAAGAAAAGAGGGAATTGAGACTATGGTATCTCTCATATTCCCCAACTTTGGTCATGTTCTAATTAGAATCCTTGTCTGGTATTAAAATATATTCTCAGACTTGATTGTTCTTGACTGTAGCATGTCAAGTCATGTCTAAAATCCTAGAGCCTACACTTAAAGTCAAGGTTGCCTATAGTCGGAAATACCCATGCAAGTTCCTCAGCTCGCCCTCTGGGTATAATAATGTGGTCTCATGTATGGGAAACACTAAAGCCTGAGAGCCTGGGCTGGCAGAAAGGCAGGTGAATATGTAGCATTCTGAACATTAAAGCCATTTTGCCTTTGGAATAACTAATTATCAAACTATAAATTGAACCTTCCTGCTTGAATGCAAGGTTACTCCTTTATGTTAAGCTTAATGCATTATTAAAGATAATTGTGAGAATTGACCAAGGTTTAGGGAAGGTAAAGGATTTGTACTGAGGGAAAAGATTAAGTTCTAACCGTAGTAAATTAAATACGCAAATTATGTGATTTCTGTAGTAGATGTGATCTTATAGATATAGCAAATATTTTAAGATTATAAGACATTGTCAGCATTTTGAGAAAGTATTTGAGACCATTACAAACTTGCATTCTTAGCATTGCTAAGTAAATTTGTCCTGAGACATTCACTAGGATCCTAAAGATACTCTAAGCAGAAGCCTTTGGATTGAATGATTGTATACTCATTGGCAATCTTGGGAGAAGTAGTATTAGCAGCATGGTGGGTCAGAGATTGTTGTTGTAGGTGCTCAACAGGCATAAGATGCCCCCAGTTCTAGAGGGTAGTACCCTAGGAATTTTTGGCCAGAGATGGATTATATGCCTTACTTTTTGGTGGGAGGATTACTCGCTTCTGGGTACTTGAAGGAAGGTCCTTAGCTCTGCAGCCCAGTAACTCCACTGGATGAGATTTGTCATGATGCTAACACGACCCATTGAGGGCACTGGTGAAAAGTGTTTTGAATCAGTCTAGTTGGAATGTTCTGACAGATTTCTGGGGGTGAGTTCAGTGGGGATTAATTGGCAGTATGCTTTCTAACCCTGCATAAAACCCTCAGGACCCCAGGAGGTGAGCTCCATTTTGGATCATGTGGCAGTTTGGAGACATGATGAATGGAGACCAAGACATTTGGCTCTTTCAGTGGAGCAGCCTGCTGTGTTATTAAGAGCTCTCCAGACATTTCCAGGCCTCCTGTGGTCCTAGAAGCAGAGCAGGATGTAGATTAGTAATAATGTCAGCAAAGAACCAGCCCAGCAGGGCCACAGCAGGGAGCAGCTGGGGGTCAGAGATGCCAGCTGTCTCAGGTTGATGCACTGCAGGATACAGCAACACCCAGCCATCAGCATCTCACTGAGCCCTGGAGCATGTCAGGCTGAGCACCGTAGGCCTAGGAGCCTGTCCTGCCTGTCAGCAAGCAGGCCCCTTTAAGCAGACTCCCAAGGCTATCTTCTTGCAAGAGAGGAAATGGAAGTTGAGGAAAGGTGCTATTAAGATAGGAATGGAAGAAATCTGCATCACAAGTGGAGAGGCTGGAACAGCAGTTAGAATTTTCTGACAGGCAGAATGGAGATCCTAGAATGAGCATGTGAAGATAGTGACTGCACTTCCCCTCTAAGAGAGCCACCTCAAGCAGAGTCAGAGGTGGGAGCTGACTGGTCCCAAAGCAGAGGCAAGTTGAACTGATCACTGGATTCCTCCAGGGGCAAGGAGGTGGTACCTTGTAGGCCCTGGTAGAGGACTGTGATCTCTACTACTTTCCTGACAGGAACATGGTGTCTTAGGCCTCTGGACACACCACAAGTCTATGTTAGCCTGAGATTTCATCTTCCTGTTAGGATCTCTTTCTAATAGGTCAAGAGGAGGATGACTCTATCCATCCATCCGGCTAGGATGGGGACAGGGAGGAGTTTATAGAGCAGCAAAAACGGATTGTCATTGAGAAGCTCCTGTCTTCCAGGGGCTTTGGCTGTGTGGGGATGGGGGGGATGACCGGCAACACTGAGGCACCCTTGAGGTAGAGCAGCAGGTGAAAGCAGGCCAGGATGTAAGGTCTCAGAGTCTCTGTCCCTTTCCCCTCAGTTCACGCTCAGAGATTCGCTTGGGCCGCTCTGAGAGCCTCAAGGGCCGGGAAGAGATGAAACGGTCTCGAAAGGCGGAGAACGTGCCCCGCTCCCGCAGTGATGTTGACATGGACGCTGCTGCTGAGGCCACTCGCCTCCACCAGTCAGCCTCGTCCTCTGCCTCTAGCCTCTCCACCAGGTGGGCAGGGCTCAGGTGGCTCCACCCATTGCTGTCTTGAAGCAGGGGCAGGGAGAAAGGGTTGCTGAGAGTTACATTCTCTCCACAGGTCTCTTGAGAACCCAACCCCTCCCTTCACCCCCAAAATGGGCCGCAGGTGAGTGATGGGCACCGTGGAGCCTCTGTTCGGGGTCTCTGTTGTCCCGTCTGTGCTAGGCTGGACATGCTTCTCTTCATGGCCTGTTGGTTTCCCGTGTATGTACATGGGGCAAGCAGGTTGGGCCAGAGAGGGCAGGACAAACCTGTATGTGACTTCTTCCTCCTGAGTGAACCTGAGCTGCCCTTTCTCCCCCAGGAGCATTGAGTCCCCCAGCTTGGGCTTCTGCACAGATGCTCTCCTTCCCCACCTCCTAGAGGATGATCTGGGCCAGCTGTCTGACCTGGAGCCAGAGCCAGATGCCCAAAACTGGCAGCATACAGTGGGCAAGGATGTGGTGGCTGGGCTAACCCAGAGGGAGATTGACCGGCAGGAGGTTATCAACGGTGAGAATGTGCACTTCCCCCCATCACCAATCACACTGCTGTGGGAATAGGTCCAGAGCACCCAAGACACAAAGGGTGGAAAAGAGGTACATAGAGTGAGAGCCCTTGGGAAGGATCAGTCCATGTGGCCTGCTGCTTTAAGGTGCACCTTTGTTCTGGCCCCTGAGGTGAGAAAAGTTGCTGTATGATCTGAAACCGGCACTCTTGTTCCTCCAGAAGTAGACGGTGTGGGGAGCAGGGTAGCGACTCTAGATAACATGCTGATCTGCTTTCTCCCTGTCTTTCTGTCCTCCTCATCACCCCTCTCAGAGCTGTTTGTGACAGAAGCTTCCCACCTGCGCACACTCCGGGTCCTAGATCTCATCTTCTACCAGCGAATGAAGAAAGAGAACCTGCTGCCCCGGGAGGAGCTGGCCCGGCTTTTCCCTAACCTTCCTGAACTCATAGAGATTCACAGTAAGGAGCCTGTGCCCCTCCAAAGTCCTCCTCTGCTACCTTAAGCTTCCTGTTCCAGTTTGGCCCACCTGTCAGGACCTCCCTGAGTAAATAACCCTCATCCGTTCTTCTTGGTGAGAGAAAGATCGATGGGCAACCTGAAACCAGCCCTCCCGTTCCCCCCAAAAGTAAAATGGTTTCCAGACCCTTCCCCATAGCACTGCTATCAAATCCCTTTCTCTCAGTCACAAAGTGTTTGGCAATTGAGCTCAACCCCAGGCATCTGTGTTTCCTCTCTCCTTGCCCCAGATTCCTGGTGTGAAGCCATGAAGAAGCTCCGGGAGGAGGGCCCCATCATCAGAGAGATCAGTGACCTCATGCTGGCTCGGGTATGGCTCCAAATTTTTCCTGCTTGGCAAGGAGATTGGAGGAGGCGGTCCTGTTACCTAAGGCTGGGGAATTTGGCAGAGGAGGGGATAGGCAGAGGACTGGTCCCAGACAGGGATGTAACGCTAAGCCGGTGTTTTTTCTACCCGAAAAGTTTGATGGTCCCGCCCGAGAGGAGCTCCAACAAGTGGCTGCACAGTTCTGTTCCTATCAGTCAATAGCCCTAGAGCTGATCAAGACCAAGCAGCGCAAGGAGAGCCGATTCCAGCTCTTCATGCAGGTATGTCCTTGGCCGTGCTTCAGCCTTCCTTCATCTCCATCAGGTTCACCAAGGACCTCCGGAACTTCTCCCCTCCTGGCCCCAGCCTCTCTCTCTCCACCGTGGAGAGTAACCCAGAGACTCCCTCCACCCACCCACACCCTTGCCCATGCCAGCCCTTCAAGAGCACTGACACGCTGTAGACAAAGAGACTGCTGTTTGTTGAAAAGAACCCTGGATTAGCGGTCAGAAGGCTTGGCTCACCCACCAGTGCCTGTGGGCACCGAGATAGATCTGTTTCCTTGCCTTTAAAATGGCAGTGATACCTGCCCTCCTTCTGTTTTGACCATATTCCCTACCTTAGGTTGTTGTCTCCCTGCTACCACCAACCTTTCCCTAAATATTTAAGGAAGAAGCTACCACCACCATTTCTGAGTGACTCATCTGGGGTTAGGACCTATTTGGCATTTCCACACCCAGCTCCCAGCCACAGGTTAACATCTTCCTTCTAGGAGGCAGAGAGCCACCCACAGTGCCGGAGGCTGCAGCTGCGAGACCTCATCATCTCTGAGATGCAGCGACTCACCAAGTACCCGCTGCTGCTGGAGAACATCATCAAGCACACAGAGGGTAGGGCATTGCAGGGGGCGCGGAGAGCCTCATATCACAGCCTTGCTCCAGCTCTGCTTGGTGATCTTAGCAAGTCACTGGGCCTGTGGCCTTCATTGTCTTCATCTTTGCCCTGTTATGGGGAGTCTCAGAGAAGAAAATGAGTATGAAATGTGCTTTGCAAAATATGAGGTGCTCAACGGTGAAAGAACTAAGGGTCAACACCAGCCTCTGTAGGGCCTTTGTGCAAATCCAAGGAGAGCACCGAGTGGACACACAGGCTGGCACCTGGGGACCTGGCTTCCTCTGGGTGATCTGACTGTCACACCAGGGGCCATAGCTGGATTTTAGCCCCCATTCCTGCTGCCTGCATTGCCCAAAAGACACAACCTATGTGCTAACAGTAGAGGAGCAGGGGACCACCTGAACAGGGGGTCTAGCCCCAGGTTGTCAATGTCCCTGGGATCCTAGGTATCTTTTACTACCCTCAAATTTGGGACATTGGCAGCTCTCTAGAGGCATAGTCATTGCCATTACACACAGTCCCTGTCTCCTGCATCTATAGAGCTGTTGCGGTCTAGGCTGCAATTCCCAAGAGTGGTCAGCATCTGCAGAGCAGTATTCTAAAACCTGAGGATGCTCAGTAACAGTTAACCTGAATACTGAGCTACTCGAGTGAGGCCCGGGTGGCTTACTTCAACCCACACCTGCTGGTTTGAGACAAGCCAGTCACTGTGGACAGCAGTGGGCAGATAATGGCTGACTCTCATCCATCTCCACCTCCTCTGTCCACTGTTTGGTAGGTGGCACCTCTGAGCATGAGAAGCTCTGCCGGGCCCGGGACCAGTGCCGGGAGATTCTCAAGTACGTGAATGAGGCAGTGAAGCAGACAGAGAACCGGCACCGTTTAGAGGGCTACCAGAAACGCCTGGATGCCACCGCCCTGGAGAGGGCCAGCCACCCCCTGGCAGCAGAGTTCAAGGTAGGAGGCAGAGACTGCAACAGGGTCGGCCCCTCACATATTGGTGTGTACGCGTGCACACACACACTCAGTCACTTATGGGAACCCTTAGAAGCAGAACTCTGGTTTAGGGACTAGAGAGCCTTGGAGATAGGAGTCATGGACCTGTCTGTGATGAGGTGGCACCATGGGACCTTGGAAGACACACACACGTCGTTATTGTCACCTGGCCCTAGATAGACAAGAGCAGATGGCCCCACCCAGTAAAGACTAGATGTTAGAACTCAGCCCAAGAGAGCAGGGGTGGGGTAGGACGGGAGGTAAGGTAGAGATCGTCTGGGAGGGGACGAAGCTGGAGGGATTAACAGGAAAAGCAGAGTGTGGTCTTCTCAGAAGATGGATAGCATGTGGGAGGGGTGGATGGGAGACCGTAGGCCAGAGCCAGTGATATATAACCCAGCATGGCACATGGCACATGATCTTATGGTGGCCTCTTCGCTTGTCTGTGTCCCCCACAAGAGTGTAAGGGCAAGGGCTGTTTCCTGTTCACTGCCAGTTCCCAGCACCTTAGCACAATGTCTGGTGTACAGTAGGTTGTTGAACACTTGTTGAATGAATGAATGAATGGTGTCTCCTTAACAGAGCCTGGATCTAACAACCAGAAAGATGATCCATGAGGGGCCCCTGACCTGGAGGATCAGCAAAGACAAGACCTTGGGTGTGTGCCGGGGCCTGGGAATGAGAGGGAACCCACGGTGGGTGGGCTTCTCTGGGCTCTTCCCACTGTGTTTCCTAAGCCCTGCAACGTCTTGTTCTAAAGGGGTAGTAAGGTAGCCATGGAGGCACTTGGAACACGACTGGGGTGATAGCTTGGGACTGACTCCTTAAGCACAGAATGAAGGGGAATAACCAGAGAGAGGAGTTGGGGTCACTGGACTCCCAGGGCTTCCTAGGCCTCTGGTGCCCCGTCGTGCCCATGAGGGATGAGTGGGCAGCAGGGAACACCTCACCACTATCACACCTCTCCAGACCTCCACGTGCTGCTGCTGGAGGACCTCCTGGTGCTGCTGCAGAAACAGGACGAGAAGCTGCTGCTGAAGTGCCACAGCAAGACCACCGTGGGCTCCTCAGACAGCAAGCAGACCTTCAGCCCCGTGCTCAAGCTCAATGCTGTGCTCATCCGCTCTGTGGCCACAGGTACCCACAAATGGTCCCAGCTGGCCTAGGCTCTGGGGCCCTGGTCACTGTTACTCGTGTCCAGCGAGCACTGAGTGATGTGGGGCCAGTCTGGGGCCTTACAGGATTTACCCGTCCACTTGTGTTGCTTTGCCCCTATTCTGACACAGTCTAAGCAGGAGGATGTGGTCCAGGGTGGGTAGGACGGGGTGGGGTGGGGACCAAAATGAAGATAGACGCCCTGGAGCAAAGGTTGTCAGCTCTCAAGGACAGTGCTGTTTTGGATGGGCTGTGGACACCCAGGGTGGGCTCGGGTCTGAGCAGGAGTAGGAAGAATGGGACTGGGCAGCATGAGTAAATTCCTCGAGAGTGACCTGGGCAGAGCTTGGTTGCAGCAGATAGAAACACGTTTGGCACAGAGCTGGGTCCAGTGGACAGAGGCGTTTCAATGAGAAGCCGAGTGTGTGTGAGAAAGGGGTCTGAGCCAAGAGTGAGGCTCCCTCTCTTCATCTGGGAGATGGGGGTGACACTTACCCTACCTCTTGGAGTATCAAAAGGGATGATGGGCGTGAGAAAGTTTTACAAACTCAAAACAGCATACACGTGTCAACCATCACTATTAGTAGAGCAGGAGGGGAATGGAAGTGGGTGTGAAAGATGACGTTAGGCTGTCCCGGAATTGCCCCTCTCCCTTTTGTAAGAGGTTCAAAGGGGTTCTGATGATCGAGATCTGTCTCGCATTCTTCATCCACGTGAAGGTCATCTGTATGAGGGGTCAGGGCTTGGAGTCCACACTCTGTCGCTCTGGCTTAGATTGCTGTCATACCTGCCACCCCAGTACAGACGTCTGCCTTCCTTTCCTCACACAGATAAGCGGGCCTTCTTCATCATCTGCACCTCCAAGTTGGGCCCACCTCAGATCTATGAGCTGGTTGCATTGACATCATCAGACAAGAACATGTGAGAATTGATTGAGGGATCGCCTGTAATGCCGTCCCCTTGGGACCAGGGTGGTCCCCTTGGGACCACTGTATGAGGACAGTGAGGCCAGGGCTGGGCCCCAGAGCAGTCCCTGGACAGGGAGTTGGGAAGGGACATGGGAGGTAGGACAGGTATAGAGAAGCTATGAGGGTCCCGCTTCGGGGAGAATGAGCTTCCAGCAATCTTCCAGCTGCTGCCGCTCCTTCTTTCCTTCCTGCCCACATTCCATTCCCCTTCAAGCATGTAGATCCATGCATCCTTCTCAGACGTTTGCCTCCAGCCCCTCCACCCCACCCAGGCTATCCACCCACTCAATGTTCCCTGGCAATGGCCGCTGGAAGTGGCATGGCACTGTGGAAGGAGAGTCATTCTCTCAACCTGAAGGTTTTCATCTATAAAATGTGGATAATGCAGGCCGGGCGTGGTGGCTCACGTAATCCTAGCACTCTGGGAGGCCAAGGCGGGCGGATCGTTCAATGTCAGGAGTTCGAAACCAGCCTGAGCAAGAGTGAGACCCTGTCTCTACTAAAAATAGAAAGAAATTAATTGGACAACTAAAAATATATAGAAAAAAAATTAGCCGGGCATGGTGGCGCATGCCTGTAGTCTCAGCTACTTGGGAGGCTGAGGCAGAAGGATCGCTTGAGCCCAGGAGTTCAAGGTTGCTGTGAGCTAGGCTGACGCCTTGGCACTCACTCTAGCCCGGGCAACAGAGCGAGACTCTGTCTCAAAAAAAGTAAAAAAAAAAAATGTGGATAATGCTATCTCTTAGAGAGTTGTTTTGAAAGAGAACACATATAGACTGCTTAGCACAGAATGTGATAGAGGGTTGGTATCTAGTATATGGCAGCTGTAAGTAATATAACCTTAAGGGAGGAGCCTGTGAGGACTGTGAGGGGAGGTGGGGATCTGCCAGGCAGGGAGTCCCTGGGGCAGGGCATGGACAAGGGCCTGGAAGCCCTGGAGCAGTGGGGTCAGTAGGGCATGGTGTATGCCATGGTCTTATTCTCACCACCAGTCTTCTCTGTTCCTGCTGAGCAACAGATGGATGGAGCTCTTAGAAGAGGCCGTGCGGAACGCCACCAGGCACCCCGGAGCTGCCCCAACACCCATCCATCCCCTGCCCCCGGGCCGCCAGGAGCCAGCCCACCAGGGCCCCACACCCAGCAGGTGCAGTGCTTAGCCCTCCAGGCCCCCGTGCCATCTCCACTCGAAGCCACCTGTTTCCTGATGCTGCTCTTTGCCCCTGTGGGTGGCCAGCCTCAGCAGGGAAATGCTAGCAGGGATGGACAGCTCCAAGCTCTCGCAGATGGAGGAACAGGACCCCACATCTCAGCCTTCGGTCCCTGTCTGCTCTTCTCCCATAGCCTGCTACCTGGCTGTAATGGAGACTGTGCCTGAAGTGGGACGGGGGTGTAGTCTAGGGGACCGGAGACTCTTGGCCAGCATCCACCCTCGTCTCCGGGTGGCCAGCCAGACCAGGCAGGCAATGAGGCCTGACGTTTCCCTTCCTGGATCCTCCTTCCTTGCCCACTCTAACTCGGGAGTCCAGGGTGGAATTTTGTGACATCTCAATCTCTTGCCTAGCAGGGAACCAGAATGCCCACCAGGTGATTTTTCTCACCTTTGGTTGGTTTCTTCCCTCAGGGTAGGACTGGATGACTCAGAAGTGTTCCATAGTGGGCCAGAACCCGAGGAGCTGCCTGGAGGTAAGTCTGAACTGTCCATAGGAGCGAACCCCAGCCATTTTTTTGTATGCAACAGGTCAGTTATAGGAGGGATGGGAGAGTCCATCAGGGCCCAGGGTATGAGGTTCTGATAAAAAGTAGAGAAGAAACAGTGTGGGTTGAAGAAAGAATCTAGAAGAGGAAGGAAAACAGACTGCACCAGACTTAAGAGAATGTAAACTCGCACACTTGACACGAGATTCCGACTCAGCCTCTCTGGTGACAGGTTTAGCAGTGTAGGAAGAGGGGCAGTCAGGTTGAGTCCAGGGGTCCCTGCGTGCTTCAGCCAGGGCTTACTTTCAGAGAGTAAGATGCACGCGAGACTGTGGGAACAGGAGGCATGGGGGTTGGGGAGCGCTCAGAGGGTTTACGGTGCAGTTACTGGGATGGGATTGGTAGGGAGGTTCTCAAACAGAATTCTCAGTGGGAGTTTGTGTGTGAAATAACTTAGGGTCTTGAGTTTTGAGACAAATCTTGGGCTCCCTGGCTGGGACCCTGTTCTGTTTCCTTCTGTTCAGAATGCTTTTCCTCCTAACTCCCACACCTTCTTCAAGTCTTTGTTCCAGTGCTCCCTTTGCAATGATACCTTCTCTGCCCGCTCCGGTTTGTTTGCTTTTTAAGAGATGAGGTCTCACTCTGTCACCCAGGCTGGAGTGC